>JAQGAK010000108.1:0-152483 GCA_034696945.1 Lipothrix lubbocki
TGAGCAAATATAAATTAGCGCTTTTGCAAATTAGCTGGAAAAAAAATTAGCACTTATGCTGGTTTAACCGACGATATGCTTATCGTTGTCACTATGACTTAAATACGTTCCCATCATAACGGCATATCTAAATAGTATGTAGCCGGCGAATTATCTGAAAGTACCAACAACATACGTAGCTGATGTTTTAATGTTCCAAAATTCGTAAGTATACCCGAAATACATAATTGAATTGGCACATTTTGACTTTAGGATTTTGACTGTTTCCACGTTGGTCCGTTAGGATAGTGCCGCTGGATACAGTTGGTACTTTCAGATCCTTCGACGACGGTGTACATAATGCCTAGTACATGTGTTCATAGGACGGCACTACATATCATCGGCAAACTAAAAAAGAAGCTTATACGATCTTATTATCGGTCATTATGAAAAGGGATCGTTAGTTTTTCGGAATTTCCGCTAGTATAAAATTAAGCTTATTTCCCTATGTTCTAAAGCCCCCATATCCCTAAAACATTTTTTTAAATATAAACTCCTTTTCATATTGTGCCAAAATCATTTAAGCTCCTATTTTATCCGACGATATGTTGATGATTGCAAATACTTCAAATACAATACATTTACATATAGACGCCTGATAATGACGAATAAGCGTGTATGTACATATCTGTGATATAAACATTTGATTTTAATGTCACAGTGTCACAGAGTAAAGACTGCTCATGACTTGATAAAATTAGGGTTTCCTGAAATTTTCATTTGCATCGTTTATGGTTTGCAGGTTGACCTTATTAAGATTTGGTGACCCAGAGGGTAAATCTGTTTTGGTTTTCAAAACAGTTCTAATTTGACCTTGAAATGATTAAATGAGGGATCTATTTCCTGAAAATTTCATTAGATTCTGTTTGCGTATGTTGTAGGTTTGCGTTTTGACATGGGTAACATGTTTGGTGACAAAGAGGTCAAACCGTTTTGATTTTCGGAAATTATATAATTTAAACTTCTAATGATTTTGTGAGGGGAAATGTCCCTCAAATGGCATTAGAATTTATCAAGGTTTGTAATTTGACATGGGTTAAATGTTTGGAGACACCGCGTCAAACCACTGAAGTAAATGTCGAGAAACTCTCGCATTTCCAACTTCCCTTCAAACCCTTCGCAATAACATCAGAGACTATTAAAATCGGATCCGCGATTTAGGTGGTGATAGCGCTCGAAGACTTTAGGGGACTATTTCAAAATTCTTTCCTCTTCAATTTTTATTTTAAATTTAACGTTAAACGTTATTTTATTAATCTTTATAACGTACTCTTCATTTTTCACTTCACAGTAAAACTAATTTTCGAAAATGAAAAGTGCAAACTTACCGTCCCTTTTCCAATGTTTATTGAAAGTTTTGCAGTCACCCAGGTCTTTAAAAAAATATTCCAAAGTGGTGGTGAATTTACAGTTTTCATTTTCAAAAACGGTGTTACTGTTAAACGAAAAGTGAAAAGTACGTTATGAACGCACGATATGTAATTAAAAATAAAAGTTGAAAAGTGCGGAGTGATGAGTAATGGCGAAATAGGTCCCTAGAATGTTAAAATATAATTATAGTTAGGATATCACCATCTTATCAACATCTCATTTACATCTTATCCACAAATCACGTGAAATGCTATTGCAGAATTCAACTCTTGTGGTCGGGATACTAATTTTACATTGGTCTGAATTGACGTATTCTTGAAGTTCCTAATCCTCACGATCAGGAATGTAAGTGTCCCATTATGTAAGCTCACAAATGATCCTGGTGGACACCACCTACAATCCCAAAATAATCCGTTGTACTACGTTTTACTCAAAGCCGGATTCACTTGCTATTCCGCATAACGCAATGTCAAACAGCAACTTTTAAACTTTACCCGCAGTACATCATATTGCTGTAAAGTGGGTTAGCTCAAATTTTGCATATAAAACCATTTCAATCTAAACGTGATATCCCAAGCTACGACATTTACAACCAATACATATTTCATTTCATGTACACGCCTTTTGAGTTGTTGGAGTCAACCAAACTTGCACCTAAATTAACAAATCCATGAAGTAATAACATGTTGAGCTAGATGTCACACATTCAAGATTGTTAAGCAATCGCAATGTATGATGTCGATTCATCGAAGATCTTTAGTTGTTATATGTTATTTTATATGTTTACATTCCTAATCTCGCCCTGAAGATGTTCACAGAGTGTGTACGAAAGCTTGGCAATTAAAGAGAATCATTGTTATTCATTAACCACGTATCCATTTAATTCGAAAAATGATTACAGTTGTTATATGTTTTAATTTTAATAAAACTTCAGGCCCCCTTGAAAATCCCAGATTTTACGATTGAATATAAAATTGTAAATATTTTGATTTATGCTGAAAACAATATTTATTTCATTACCATTTAGTCATTTTACGGAAGCCTGGCACACTTTTGAACGGTTGCAAAAATAGACCTGCTTTAGGATAATGCAGAAAATATTTTCACAGTAAAGATTTGAAAAATTAAGAATTTATGGATGAATAATAATAGGAAAGCTCTAGTAGAACAATTATATAAACGCACTAAAAAGGCTTGAGAAGCAAAAGGTCTGGGTTTTAATTTTTTCGTTTGTTAGTGGGGAATATTTAATTTTATTTCAATTAAACCTTGGAAGTATTAGATTAGAAAAAGTTTAAATAAGTAGTAAGTATAAATTTAATTTAATAGAGTCAAGTGTCAGAGGATGTTAGAAGCATTTTTCTTAGCTTTTCAAACCCGCTGCGAGAACTCCACAAATCATGAAGATTTTAAAAAATATTTTGTTTTTAAAGAATATAGGTTCGTTTTTTTGTTTTGAGTTACTGTGTGAAATTTGTTTCATGTAATGTTACGCTTTTTCTCTTTTTTTACAACCAACAATGGAGAACCATGAAACTCTTTACCCATGAAACAAAATATAAGGTTTCGAACAGCGTCAAAATTATCAATAATAATATTTGTAATAAAATTATAAATTAATTTTAACCTTAGCTATTAATTTAAATACATTTGTCTTCCGTTCAATCATTTCATTTTTAGTAATCTTGAGATAGTTCAGAAACATTTTATTTACGAGAATGTCTTCGTATGAGTTCCAAAAATTTCCCTCAAAATCATGTTAAACCTAAAGCATATACATAGCACCAAATATCATACAGGCTCTAATTTTCAAGGAACTCATAGTCAAATAGTGTTTTTGGAAAAGCAGTTTGTCCTCTGCAAGAAATTCTTGTTTTCCCTCGTTTCCTAAGAGAAGCGGTTGGAATTCTCAGGTTTTATAAAAAAATTCATGAAAGTGCTGTCAAATTTCTTTTTTTTAAATTGAATGTTATATTGTAATATATTCTTGTGCGTCGTGCTAAGTTGGAATTATTTTGTCATCAACGTATATTATACACTTGAGTTGTGAAATCGTTCCCTGATTATGTATAATATAATAAAACAAAATCAACGGCGTCGACGTTGATAATGTTAATGAGTAAGGATGTTGGTCCTAATATCTTCCATGACTCTTAACTCTGCGCTGAAGAAGAACACAAGTTGTGTTTGAAAGCCACGCAATTCTTAATAAGTTTACGAAAATTTCCACGTAACCGTAAAACATGAACACATTATCTTCCATGTGTTTTAATCCCAGAACGTGTTTTAGCAGCGAAAATATTTCCATTTTCATTACTTTCTCAACGCGCTACACTTTAGAAAATTAGCTGTTAAAGTAAATGGGATCTTATCCCCCGGGTAAGTTTTATTGGAAGAACATTTAAGTACTTGCGATTTTACATTTTGGTATTTAGAGGTAATTTCAATGTAAAACATTCGGGAAAATCCGTGGCGAGTGACAACAAATGTAAAATGTTATGTGACCACATTCGTCCTAATGAAAATAAGAAGTAATATTTGTATTTAAAAATTTGCTTATGTTATTTTTGAATATATCGACACCACTGAAAATATTGTGCGTTTTTCCCATTTACCTAGTTTATTTAATCCATTTTCAGTTGGTTTTATACGTGGAACTATTGCGGCAAGCCTAATTTATTCCCTGTTAATGTAATATTTTCGTTTTTTAGCATAAATGTATAAAAAGTACATAGGTAAGTAATATAGTACAGCACCCTAGATTTTCAAAAATAAATTCACAAATGCACGCCACTCAGGGAACACAAATAATAACCATTTCAGTCCATATCTCTTGTTGAATTTGATGATTGATTAGAAATTGTACAAACTTAGGTCTGTGATATTTAAAATTCAGAATCCTGGGACATTTGTTCAAAAATACAAATTCCTACTCAAATATAAACCTTTCAAACCCCCTACTCTTTGGGGTAACCGATGGTCACTATGACGGTGAGTGATTTTTGCATGCATAAATTCATGCATAAATGCATAAAGTTCAACCGGATATTCGCGTCCACAGGAGCGTAGAAATTTAAAAAGTATTATACTAAAAAATCAGAAGTGGTTTGATGTATGTATGAACCTGATAATAGATAGATAGCGTGCTCTAATGTAGACAAAACCTCATCAACTTGTGTCTCAGCAACATTTTGTGGAAGAAATATTGTGATGAGATTGTAGAGGATGCAATGTTTTATTGCACTTTTTTGAGGATTTTGCAGCAGTTTAAAAGTTTGTAGAGCGAATTTAAATCAACGTGGTCAGCAAATTCAACTAATAATTTAGAGATATCTTAAAAAAGCAGCACTAAATTGGAACCACTATTTGTTACTAATTTTTAGGCACCAATATAGCGTCAGTGTCGGTAGCATAATGGGCTGGATAGTTTTTCTAAAAAAATT
The DNA here is from genome assembly GCA_034696945.1 of Lipothrix lubbocki. Classification (NCBI taxonomy): domain Eukaryota; kingdom Metazoa; phylum Arthropoda; class Collembola; order Symphypleona; family Sminthuridae; genus Lipothrix; species Lipothrix lubbocki. The sequence continues at coordinate 4,854 of JAQGAK010000108.1, forward strand.
AATAATCAAAATGTTAAAACATTCAATTATATGTACATGCAATTCGTATGATACCTATAGCAGAAAAAATCCCGGTTGCACCGTAAATATATTCACATTCACATATTTCCGGGGTCAACATCTATTTGTGCACTATTATTTTTCCGACATGTTTGCACTCTATTAATTCGAAGTCCTGGAAATTATCCAGGACGTTGACGAATGTCTTTCGTACAAGCAATACACAATCGCGCAGTTACGGTTTTTCTGTATACGTAAGACTGCATGCTGTGCAAAACTTTAATTATTGAAGTTAGAAAACGGAAACATAAGTTTATTCTCTCTAAATTCCTGCGAAACAATTTTTTGATTCTGTGGAAATTCTTCCGGGACAATCCGTGTCTATAGGAATACCCCTGTTTGGGACACGGGACATTGACCCACATTCCGGGACTGTCCCTGCCATTCCGGGACGTGTCACAGGCCTATAACAAACTGCGGTAACATCATCCTTCTTTCAGATTTAAAGATTTAATTTGCATATTTATGCTTGTCGTGAAAGCGGGTTGGAATATTTCAACACCACAAAATTCAATTGTAGGTTAGAAAATGAAAATCCGCCGTAAAAGTATCCCAATTTTTTTTTCAATAAAAACGAGGGAAATATTATTCCCGCCTTTATCGGGATTTTTGCGATTTTCTTTCATTTTTATTGCATTACATTGTACAAAAAACCATTTTTTCTTTGTTTTTGAGATCACTTAAGGACACATCGTAAAACATGAAGAATTTTAAAAATACTTTGATTTTAAATAATTTGTCGGGTTCTACATTATATCTTAAATAATTCAGATTTGTTTTACTTTACAAACTTCTCCAGCATCAAATGCATCAAGCATTTGTGAAAAAGTGTAAATTGTTTAAATATAGCATTAAAGCTTGTAAAATTAAAATTTTCTAAAATCAGAATAACAACATGAATTTAGTGTTTCTTAACTTTAACAACACAGTAAACTTCTTTGAAAGTAGTGGGGGGTCTTGATTTTCATGTAAATCTTACTCTATTTTTTACTTCAATAATGTGCATTTATCGTCTTCGGTTTTGTAAAATTACCTTCAGCTGTTTTATCGACGAAACCCAAAATGACAATAGAAATAACAATCGCCAGCTTTCCGACCGGAAGAGATCAAAGCAAATAACACAAACGGTGTCAGTGCACGAAATTAAACGAACGTGCTCAACATGCTTTTGCTACGCACAAATTCCATTGAATTCGGTAAACATTATATTTAACCTTCCTCAAAATTTCAGGTAAACTCCGAAAATGGACGTACTGATAACATTTTGTTCCAGTTACGGAACCAAATCTTGAAAAAATTACCACAACATATGACTTTGATAGACTTATTTTAAGTTTAAGCCTCTTGGATGAGAGAGACCAGAAAATGTATTTGAACATACAAATTTAGCATTTGTGTTTTTTCCCACTAAAATGATTTTACAGTAATTACATATTTTAAAATAATCTTAGTTTTTATTTAGTAGCATTACAATAAAAACATGGGATTATAACAACAAAATTTATGATTGGGACTTGAAGAAATTTTTTCAAAACAAATTTGTCGTTCATGCTCAATTTTTTACCGAGTTATCTCCAATTTCTACTTTGGTAAATCTAACATTTGGAATAAAAATTTTTAGCGGATGCTGCTGTTGTTTTGTGCGAAGAAGCCTAAATCCTGATCTCAATTAAATAAACTGCTTGTTATATCTCTTTGTCCAGTGGTGCAGTCCTAAAAATTTTCTGGCCCTGGCTCTGACCCTAAAATTTTGTCATCGGCCTAGTTATAACATACCCACTAAATTTTGCAAAATTTCTTATGACCTGGCTCTAAATTCTCTTGCCCTGGCCCAGCCAGGGCTCGACTGCATCCCTGGCCGTAACTAACGATACCATTGACAACTTGTGGGAAGCTGTGTTTTGCAAGTTTGTGCTGGGATGCTAATATACATACAAGTATACGAATACACGAATACAATCCAGCAAGTAATGCATTGCTGTTTACAGTGGCACACGTTTACAAATGTAACCACGCATGTGAACGAGTGTTCACAAACGTAACTTGTATTCATGTGTTTACAAATGTAAATGAACGAACTTGTGTTCACAAACGTAACCCATACGACAGTGTTTACATTTGTAATTTGTGGCTGTTGCGTGTTTACAAATGTACCTATGGTTTGTATTGTGTATTGCTATCGGGAATTACAGTTGAGACTAAGGATCGGCTGAATACTGTTTGAATGAAATTATAAATAAAATAATATGTTAATTATGTTTGATTTATTAGTGTTTCTGGAAAACTGGAAGAAAATGCTGAACTTCTTCAAACTCTAGAAAAATTCCAGTCTGATAGGCTTCGTCAAGCTACTCAATCTCTGCCTCCGTGCTGCCAGCCTGTATCTAAAGATGAGGTCGAATTAGCCGATAAAGTTGTGGAAAATTTACTGGTACTAGCACAGAAAGTACATCCGGGTCATTTAGTTTCCACAGAACACTTGCGTAAAACCATGGGTATTGGGCTTAAAACAGAAACACATCATGAACCACCTTCTACCATTGAACCACCGCCTCTACCACCAGCTATAACATCAGCTACACAAGTTCAAGATGTACAAGACACAAGTTGATTTTAATTGCAACAATATTAAGTTTATTAAGTAATAAGTATCTAATTATGGGTGACCATCAGCTTCTGTTGTGCTTGTGAGTTCAGTTTTAGTGTTTTCATATGTAGTTAATTTTCTGTGTTTTCTGTTTTCGATTCAGATACAAAACAATTCATCACTTTAATGACCTTAATGTTTTAGTAGTATGACAGATGTGGGACTGTATTTATTCACCAATCAAGAATTGAAAAATTACAAATTAGAAGGAACATCCTATAGTGGTACATAATATGATGATTGTGTATTGTGTTATAGCTACATTAATGAGTGTTCCTATATTATTTGATTACTCCAGCACATTTGGGAAGATCTAAGTACTATTATAATAACGTTTGTATAAAGCAGATTTAATGGAAATGAGATATTCCCCATACGAAATAGTTTTTAATAGTACAAGGCCATTGTCATGGTAACGGCCTAGTCAGTTAACAAAATCTATTGATTAACAAATTATTGTTTATTTACTTGTATCTTGGTTACTCCACATGTTGCCATGTTTATCACGTGGCACTTACATACATGTTCATTCTGCAGCAGCAGTATTTATTACTGATGTCAATAAATTGTCTGCAATGTATTTATACCTGTTTTGTGGAAAAAAAGAGATGTAAAAAATCGTGTGGTAAATATAATCCTTTATATACATGGACAAAATGGTGTTTTTCATGTTCGAAGAAAGAGGTGATCGTGAATAATTGGATAGTTTGATATTTGGTAAACTGGTGTATCGTCCAATATAATGATGAATACCTGCTAAATTAGTATTTCTAAAGGATGAGGACTAATACTGTCTTTTTAAAATCTGTCCATCAGTTGATCTAACTAAAGATTGATTTTCACCTAACCAATTTCAATTTACATGTATGCAATGATTTTTATGCTCGTTGGTTGCTTGGCGGCAACATTGTTTTATAATAAATGTTTTTACGGATTGGTTGTATAAACTATGAATGTTTTCAGAAATTGGCATAAGGATTTTTGGAAAGTACTAACATTGTCTTATTCAAAAATACATGTTTAATTAAAACTCTTCCAATTTGCTAGCTATATCATATCTATTTAAAATGGATATTCTGCACGCAGTTAGGAGTTCAGTATACATACAGTTCAGAACTACACTTAAGTGAAAATGTCGCGCGGGTTGGTGTAATAAGGGTTGGTTTGGAAAGAGTTCCGATATGGTGTGTAACCCTCTAATATTGTGCTATCACCAGTAAGAAAAATATAATGGTTTTAGTAGATGGGGGGTGTGTATAAGTTAAAAAGGCTAGCTGAGACCAAGTGCCCCTAGTTTCAGTTTTATTACATCTGACGGTAGTAACGAAGTGTTATTTGTGAAGTAATACCCATAAAGGAATTAGAGACTCAACGATAATTGTTCGTAACTTGGTGCGGTGTGTTAACACCATGATTGTAAACATACAATCATACGGATTGAATGGTGTAAAGAATATAACCTTATTAAATGGGTTAGAAATTCTAATGTTTAGTGACCCACAAGAGCACCAGTTTCTTCAATTTAAAAGCTCGACAAGGTTTTTGTCGAGTGTGACAACAGCTGCAAATTGGCTTCATTAAATTCCTAATTTGATCACTTTAATCAATTTTACAGCCAACATGTGAACAAATAATTGTCTATAAATTAACAGAGTTTTCGATGCGCAACTTTCAGGGACAATCAATAGTTGCAGAATTTCAGAAAGTTGAAGTGTTTGTGTGTAGTATAATAATTTCTTGAGGGCATGAAGCAGCAGCAAAATGGGAAGGAAGGCTTACATCGTGCATACGTTTCCTCTAATTTGTTCAGATCCTAAGCCACCGTGCGAAACCAAGTATGGATCTTGGTTAACCTTAGCAAAGGTTTACGGAGTCGGATTTCAAGTATGAGTGGTTTACTTCACAGGATAGTTGTATGTTGTCAATTAGATTATGACAGTTACTGCCATGAGATAGCTCGTAGGGTAAGGAGAAGAAAACTCCACTTCTGCCACTCCGGTAACGTCGAGCTAACTGCCAAAGCACAATATATTTTTGATTTGGAGTCGCAGTGGAATTATGTATAGGTTACCAGCAAACCCCGTGTAATTTGATATCTCGTAAGATTCGATTTATCGTTGTTTATATACTCATACGATGCTTACGCTAAATACTACTGCCGGAACCGGATTTCTTATAAGATATGAAAACAAATACTTTTGACAAGAGTACGTGATTTGCCCCTCCAAAGAGATTGGCAGTTTGCTAAAGATTAGTGCTATTTGTTATCTGTTGGTTGTGTTGGAACTTAATATCGTCCGGTTTTAGTTGAAACATGGCTCGCCGTCGGCTCAATATCTACTAAACTTCTGTATTGTGGTTTAAATCCCGAGTGAGGTATAGTATTAAATTTCCAATAAGGTATAATATTTCAGTGTAGATGTTTGCTTACACTTAGGTGTGCTTCTTTGTGTGTAACGTGGTTGATTTTGTACGGGATGTTGGATTCTATATTTAGTATTCGGTAAGTCAATATCTATCTGACCTGTATACCCATCGAATCGTTCCTGACATTATGAAACACCGAAAGATCACGTCTACAAACTCCACTGTCTTGTGTAACCGAAACCAACAAAAATATTGTGTGATTGCAGATTTCAAAATAAAAATGTGTCCACAAAATCTGGTTTAGCAAATTTTCCAAGTAAGAATATTTTAAAGCAATCATTCTCCAAATGAGGTATTCCAATAATCGCCTTGTGGTCTTTGTGCACGTTTGACGATGGTTGCAATATTTTTTGGCTGGAAGTCACATAGTGTGAATATATGAAAGCACCATAATCAAGGAAAACAAGCACTTTTAATAGTAATGCCGTGACGACCGATTCTGTTCCAGGATTGTAGTTCCGTTGGGTAATTCATATAATTATGAAAGTTGCATGCACATATTTCGTGATGCCAGATTTTCCCTTTTCGAGTTGGGATTTGTGGCAGCTCACCTGAGGAGGATAACCTACAATTTAGCAACGCAGCTATTTTCTCGAACCTCCGTGACGGAAACGAAGACGGTGAAATACACGCCATAGCTAATAATTTTCAAGAACGACATGCTGACAAATTGGTGCAAATAGTTCCTTCATCGGAAATAAAATCACTGGATTTTTACTGGAAAATTATATTCAGGGAGACGACACTGGTCCAGACAGGACCGTATAAAACCCTGTAGCTTTTACAACCTTTTATTTATCGCCTGTTACTTTCTCTTCTGACTGCGTCACGGAACCTGTTAGAGTAACATTATATAAAAACGGCCATGAACATGATAATGAAAAGCCAGTACGTATCATAAAACCCCTAATGTTTGATCCGTTTAATCTTTTCTTGCAGACCACACGTCCCTACAAAAACATGTGTAATACAGGGAACGGCGGCTAATTATCGTTCTCCCGGTAGCTTACATTATATGACTCGGGTCTTTTTATTGCAGTCAGCATTATGATTATTTGTATTAATGCGGAACCAAATCCAGGACCTATATAGATGGGAAGCTTTCAACGCTGTTACAGCATTCACCTCATGGAACCACTGAAGCATCAAGCGACAGCATTAATTCAAGCATGCTTTGGCCGACCAAGCAGTTGACGCAGTGTGGGTAGTAAATATGGATAATGTCAAGAAGAAAATGCGCCCTACTTAAAATGAATTTGGCATCCTCACGACCTAAAATTCAATTAAAATGCCATATTCTAACCATCAGCTGGGGTATCCGATAGTTATATTTGCGGGCTATTTTCATAAAAAGCCATTACTTCCTAACCTTTTTCCGTAACTTACTTTTTGACATACAAATTTTATACCAACAAAAATATTTAAATTAAACTTTTCCATCCTTGCCTGACTTCCCTCCATGAAATTTTCTTCCTAAATCGCAAAAGGTAGACAAACATATAGGCCATAACATTTGTTGCATGTTAAAGAGGATTCGTGGTATTTAAAGTTGGGTTACAAGCAAAAAACAAGTATCGACTTGTACTATTTTGTGAACTTTGGTATTTGCTTAAAAATGTTCTGTTTGTTTGTTCAATTATGACTGAGTCACATCTTATAGAAAATTCAGTTATTCAATTTTTGATGCTTCTCTGAAGTATTAGTGTCGCCCAAGTTATTCGCAAAGATACATCTATGCTTCCTATACGAAAGATTCTAACGATTTTTATAATAAAACTGTAATAGTCTCTACCTGAAAAGTAATGATAACCACAATTTATGCTGTCTCGGGGGTATACTTATACACCGCAGAGAGACTACATAGTGTTTATGCTGTTATATGTATGTATAGACAATATGATCATATGTGCATCAGATATTGTTATAAATTGTAATAATGAATACCGTGGAATGTCATCTTTATCACCGTATACGCGTGTGTCCCCTAATAATGCTTGACGTTAACAAGTGAACAATACGTACGGATTTAAAGTCAGTATCCATACGTATTCTCATGTGAGTGTTAGTCTGCCACGCACGTCCTCACAAAAAGACCGACCGAGACAGCAGATAGATACCCAGAATCCTGAAATTCTTCCGTTGTCATTTTAAGTTTCGTTCTTAAATCAATGCCGCTGAGATGGTAAAAATCGTTTCACAGCTGCAAATGCTAAAGTATACAACAGCTTAAGTATATATGTACAATACACATGGAGTGTGGGAGAGCCTTTATTTCCTATACTATTAGGTATTATGTTTTTAACTGTTACGTACATTTTTACAATTCACAGAAGCATAAATACTAAATACAGATTTAATTTTTATAGTGCCAACTGTATATATACTTATAGTATACATGGTTTGGTTATAGACAATAAATTCCCATGATACACCCATATTATAGAATGTGGTAAGGTAAAAGCGAGTAATGTCATCTGTTTGATACATTGTACAATTTACGGTAATAAAACATGGAGAAGACAGAAGGGTTATATTAAATGAAAGTTACAATAGTCACTGACAACTACAAGTATTACGGTACATGTTGAGCAAAGGTTATATTTTGGGATTGACACAAAAATCATGGTAGGCTTACCTGCTACTTTGTGAAGGTAGGATTTTTAACGTGTACATATATACATACTCTTATAAACGGTAAATAGATATACATAATAAGTAAAATATGTGTCACCGATTGCACCCCTCCATAAGCATCATGTAATTTCTGTCTTGCGTAGCACCGTTCTTGATATCGATGATACTTTTATACTGTTGGGTTCGACATATAACTTATCACGGTTAAATAGTCACATAATAATTACATATGAAGGGACGCCACTTGTCTTAATATTTGTAACTTAATGGAGACATTCAGTGTTAAGATAGTTTGATAGTATTAATAATTTGGAAAATTGTTACATTCATAAACATTTTGTTGTTTGATACAAAGGGATTGCCACAAATTTCGCATACATACATACAACAAACTCACAGTAAAACTGTTCGGAGGCCGGGTCACGATAATGATATTGACCATTTCTTGGTCCCAGTGGGTTACACGCAAACAAGGGTTTCATGCAAATTTTGAAAAAAAAAATCAACGATTTCCAGCCATTGGCAAATACATTATTGATTCATTTCCAGTAGTTTAATTGTTTCAACGGTAAATCTACAAACTAATACAAACTAAGTCTATATATTAGATGGAAATACAAATATTCGTATTCTCAACGTTTTTACAGTATCTAATTGTCTACGAAACTCTACTGAATACATCGTAACTTGTAGATTAAAAAAGTTTTAAGAAATGTAGTCAGAATATTTTCAAATATGGCGATGTCAAAATCTGGTTCTACAGTTAATTATACATGGAATTATGACCGTCGCTTTCTCTCAATCAACAGCATCATATTTGATTCTATAATACAATATGTACCTTCGTGAACCTTTCATTTCCCAGGCTATTTCCACCATTCCCGTCAGTTCTGCTGACGAACAGGGAACTGACTTATATGTACAAGAAGGATAAAGTTTCACCCCACGAACCATTCGTCAACTTGATGTACAATATACCTTCTTCCTGTCCAGTCGCAGATAAATGTTACCACATGGAATTCTTTAATATAAGTACATTGTGCTGGTATAATTTAGGCGCTCGAATTGTTGATAAACGGTTCAACATTTTAGTTAAAGTTTATGATATAATTACTAAACTAAAACCTCGAACATTTAGATCTTAATTAATTTAAAGTTTAGTCTGGTTCCTTTCATCTTACTGTACACTGTAATGTATTATATACATACACATATAGTAATTTACTTGAAAATCTCAAATACTGATTTTGTTTGTAATTTTATGTAGAAACTATAATAATAATAATATCATATTATTTTTAATACATTTTGTTTAAAATGTTTGAACATTTCAATCAATTCTGAAATCATTCTAAATCCGGACGTAATAATGAATTACGTATGCACTCTTCCTAACGTTCGAATATCATGCAACAATAATTCATTAAATTACTAAGTGGACCTCCATCTTGTTCTTGATTATTTTGGCAAGACACACAATTTGTATAAATATTACTGAAATTATTTGAAATGAATCGAATTTGAAATTGATGGATTCCTAATCATACTAATGTTCAAACAAAGTTCAACAATTGCATAAGAATTTTGTGCATTCTGGATTGACATGAACTATCTATAGGTATTGTTATCCCTAAGATTGACACTTGTGAAAAAATCCAAAGCAAAAATTGTAGATATACCTAACAGTTCACTAAAAGGTTGCATGTTCGAACTACAGTGACAAGTACTTATAAATCTAGTTAATACATTATGCCCACATATTTTAGGTTGTTCCGGATTTGCGTGACGCACAAAACACGAAAGGTTGCTACAACACTAACTATTCGCACGACAGATTTCAGGAGTGTCGGCTACAGCTATGGGGAACATGAAAACTTTGATGAAATTCGATATATATGTAAGTTTACACACATGCAATCATACAAGTATGTAGGTATTACAAGAAGACTTTCAAGTATGTGTTGTAAGGTAATGATAGTTTAATTATTATTATTACATTTAATAATTAAGTAAGTGTAATCATTACACCTGGCATACTTATAATAACATCAATTTATGTACACAGTAGTTTTAAATCATCTGAAAATACATATGTTACTTTGGGCTAGAGAGTACCAATGTAAATATTCTTACCATCATTAGATAGAATTATAAGTTGGCAATTTTGAACTAATACTGCTTGAAGCCCATTTATGGTACAACCTTGGTGGAGATGAAAACAATAATATTTGAAAGAGGTAGTAATACCATGAAGAGTGGAATGTAGTAATTATTCATGGCTGCATTCAAATTTAATGTGACAATGAAGTGACAAAGGACTTTCTACTGCTCTATAGAATATACATAGAATGTGACAAGTTTTGTGAAACAAAACAGAGATGAAAAATTTTCGCTAAATTCTATGCCAAAATATCGGCACTAGCTCGAATAAAATATGTATATAGCTCATAAAAACTTACACTATAACTAATTATCACATGAACACGCGTCCACTCATTCCACTTAAATATATAGGTACGTAATAATATATGCACCATGATTTTTATATATGTATAGACGTAAAAGCTTGGAAACGCGTTCTTTCGGGTAGCATCGCAAAGGTAAAAGCACATAAATTGCGTGGTCTTTCGGGGGTGATGCAACATTGAACATCAGGATTCATGCAAACACATATTAGCATCATCTCAAGGTTCATGCAAATATGTACATATTAATAACATCTCAAGGTTCATGTAAATATATATAACATAGATTAGGATTCATGCAAGTACATAAGAATCTCAACACATAATATCAGGATTTATGCAAAGACGTATACCTCTTGAGATGATGGGATAAAATAAATACTTGAAAAGTGTATATAAGCACCTTTGTTGTTTCATTTTTTATTACAAAGTGCTGGGTTATAATACTTTTTCTTCCGTGGTCGTCATCATTTTGTCTTATTACAAAGCTTTTTCTTGCCTCTCCTTTCCTTTATTCCCGACTATAATACCACTGTGCTTTCAGTGAGCTCAAAGAGCATTATACAACTACTTTGCACTGATAGGGTGTAAATCCTGGAGCCAAGTTATGTCATGTAACTCGAAACGCATATGAGTTTTTGGATTTCAGCAATACTAGTCCCTGTCTACTCTCATGGATAGCCCATTTTTCTTGGTTATTTGGTTCGGTATTATTAGAGTACATACAACACATACTTTTCGTGGACGTCTCCCGTATAAGTTCTGTACTTTCCATTTGGTTCTTGTATGTATAATACGTAGAGCTCGCACCTTGTGAAATGTTCAGATCTCTTTTACAATTACGTTGCGCGCCTATACAAAAAGATCCAGGCCTTCGCGTAAGAAATCTATGATTTCGTGACGAGAACTTGTAAACTGGAAGCGAAACTAACGAAAAAGAAGAAGCAATGTAATCAGAATGACACGTTATACACGTATATAATAATAAGCTCTGCTCACACACACAATCTCTGTTACATGTATGTACACATGTGTGAGCCGTGCCAATTCTTGTCAAAAAGCCTCAAGCTCCACTCTCAAGGGGGTCTATTCGTCTAACATGGATTGTTACGATACATTTTCAGTGCGAACGTTGTAGCTACGGGGTTGCGTATCCGCACACATTTCGATGCACATAAAACAAAAATCTGTCAAAATTGTTCTCTTATTACGTATGAATTACGCTGAACCTAAATATAGACATTGGGACCTGGATAGACATCATAGATATCTGTCTAACATAAGAAGCAATCACAGCGCCCCTGAACTCTCTCCATGAAGCCATCCTCGTTGCTTCTGGGTGTCAAATTACTTCAAGCAAAAAAAGAGACTTGTTGTTTGTGGACAGCCTCAAAGCTGACCCCGTATATGCACTTATGTATAGGTGCTATTTCAACCTGCTGTTTCTTGACATCAACAAACGAAAACAATAAGAGTTTAGGAAACTAGTCTCCTTTGCAAAAACTATGCTCACATCAATTTCTAGTCCTTACATAATAAATGTATTTTTACATATTATATGTTTTAGCTCACCGATATTAGAGATGGACACGTATTAATTATTAATAAATTGCTGAAGTAAGATTTTTTACTTCATTCTGTCCTATATTTTAGGACTACTATCTACAGATAAATTAATTGCCTTGAATACATAAAAGTAAATGCTAGAATAATTAAATTAATTGCCTTGAATACATAAAAGTAAATACTAGAATAATTCCTGCTTATACTTTCTTCTTGTTGTTGTAATTTGGGAAGAAATTCAATAAAATTCGTATAACACAATTTAACAATGGCTAATTCGATAACGTTTATAATACCTAATTAACTAACAGTGTCTTATTAACTAGTGAAGGTCGAATTGATCTATTTTTCAAACCGTTTAGGCTTAATTATGTACATAATCACTCAGGGCTCTTAAATTGTAATTTCGAAAAAAAACTGAATCTTGTCAGTAAAAGTATCACTAATTCCTCCGTATAATCTTATTATAACACGATTTTCCTAAGAAATTTCTCCACGTCGCCCTGCTTTTCCGTTTTTATTAGGGCTCGAGCGTTGGTTTTATGCAGGGTAAAGTGCAGCTACTGGTCATTAAAAGCCCAAGAATGTGCATGATTTAAAACTTCACAAAGTTTTAAAGTTAACTATACACTATTTATATATACATTTAGTATGTATATGTTTTGCACCAGTTAGATCTTTACTGTTTTAGAAGAATGCTTTGGAAAGATTAGAAAGCTAGGTATATCAGATTCAAAATACTGACAGGGAATGTATTTGATATATTATTATAGAGTACGTGGGAAAAGGAGCTACGAGGTTACAAGAGAGTAAAAACGCTTTCAAAACGTATACAATTGGTGCGTATGCATACGTGTACAGCATTGTACATAATGTAGGAGAAGGAAAGGAGAAAGAGAGGGAGAGAGAGAGAGCAAAGGCAGGAATTTTTTGTACCTTAATGTAAGAGTCACAATATACAGTACACATACAATATATACTTTTACTTGTGAGGTAAAAGGTGGCCATATATAGAGTAAGTAGTGTGCGATTTTTTTTTGTTCCACATGAATATTACGGTGAATCGCTACTAAAACTTGTACTCAACAAAATGTAATGGATCCTAGTAACGTAACAGAAAGAATGTGTGAATTTTTCCGTGTGTCTCCTTGCTCGCCTGTCTTTCTTGCTGCTAAGTTTTGTACGTAATGTGCATGCATCTGAACAAGAAGACTCAAGATTCTACTCTTGACTACATACAAAATGTATAACCTGGACAAGGAAAAAAGCAAGTTGATCCTGCAAGTTCCAATCTGAACAGAAAAGAACGGGCTCCAACAAAAAAGACGGAAAAGGGAAGTGAAAGTAGCATATAAGATAATATATAAGATTTAGTATAAGAATGAAAGAAAAATCATTTCTTTGAGTGAGAGATGAAGAGAGAATAAATGGCAGACGCTTACAGCATAAAGCTTTCAGATATAAATGCGACTGAATGCTGAAGCACACACGGTACAAAGGATATCAAAAGAGCGTGTTTAAGGTTGTAGATAACCGATTTGTATTATTTGGTAAAGAGTGGAAATCACATTGAGATGAAAATGGTTTTTCAACGGTTTTTTGGAAGTAGACGGATATAGTGTGTCACTATATTTGATTATTGCATTTAAAAATATTCGACGGAGAGGGTAAGGAGTTGGGGAAAGGAAGTAATTCTCCAAGTCGTTTGAGAAGCAAATCCAACTGATTCCATGACACAATGGAAACTATAAGTGAACATCTTTACTGAAGCTCTATGGAAGTGTATTACTGAATCATATGGTTTATATTCTTACTAGAAGCAATCTGGCTGACCGTCCATCCAAAAACTCGTGTTTTGAATATCCCTACAAGAATTCGTTTTGAATACCCATACAAGAATTATTGCTGACGATACAACAAGTATTCCGGTCGAATTTTCAAACAAAGTAAATAGTTCACAATTCAAAACAAGTGTTTTTAATGTTACAAAAACTGCAGAATAATAGTTGCAAGAATAACCAACAGGATCAGGATGAGATAACCGGGTTAAGTACTTGGAGAGATTGGATGCTAAGGATCCTGACGCTTCTTTTTATTTACTTCTACGGTTGGTTATATCAGCAGCATATAGGTAAAGACTGTTCAAGCTTGCTTCTTAAACGATGACATAATTACACATAAAGGGCGAATTATTTCTTTTCTACACATGTGGAGAAAGTCATTAAATCAGACTACACAGTCTCGGGGTTAATTTTTGCAAACTTGCTTTACACTCTGAAGACAAATGAGTGGGTGGGCAGACGGATGGAGATTAGCCCTTGTCCTCGCAGGTTTTTATGCGTATTCAGTGTCGGTGGAAACACATCGATCCAAGTAGGGTCGATGGTTTGTACATTCGTACGTTGTTGTCTCCTCGTTGTTAGTCCCGCCACGACTGTGAGCATATGCGATACTCTTCTGGTAACTGAACAGTTGACGCTCCAAACTGTAATTCTCTGCTTGAAGTGCTCCAATTTCTTTCCTATTTTCATCAATAATTCTCATATTACAACAATTCTAGCTGCCTGATTATACCTCATTTTGCTTTTCTTTTCTAGACTCGTTTTCTTATATCATTACTTTTCTTCTTTCATAATAATTTGATCCGTTCTCCTCCAACTGTTCTATGTATTGAGTTCCTTCGCATTCCTTCTACTTATTCAATAATCGTCTAGTATCTAATCCTGTCACATCTTAAGATTAGATTTAACCACAGGTAATCTCGACTTTTTAGCCTTTCATTCCGATTCATCTCCACTCTTAATCAACGACGCTTCGTATTACTTTACTACCCCGTCTAATATACCCGGATACTCTTGCATACAATCCTCATTCCTACATTCCACTATAATTTTTTACAGGCTTTATTCATATATACGTTCTTAATCATCTAGAGGCTACTTGAGATTTGGCAGAACAAATTACACTCGTCATTGTATATAGATACACGGGCAGGATTCTATTCAAAAGAAGTTACCTTGATGTTATACATAAATATACCATTGCTGCCTCAAGTAATCATATCCTGCTATCCTTTGTACTGATGCCGTTCCATTCTCTTCATTTATCTATTTCCCTATGTAATTCTTGACTAATTTGCAAACTGAAAGTTCTCCACAGTACTTGGATGAATGATTTTGTTACTATTTTTATGCCTTTCATTGTATCGTTTATTATGTGCTAACAAGGAGAGTAAAGTAGGCTTTTACATTCAAATATTCCGCATATGCCGTTAGCCTGCCTTTACATGTATGCAGCAATATCTATTTGAATGGAGTTTGTTAACAAAAGCGGAGCCATGTTTACTTAGAATTATGCATAACTTTTGAGATTATATTCACGGTAGAGTGGGACTGACAATGAGATTATGCTCGTTTGTAGTATATTACTGAGCCTAGGTGAATAAACATGCCATAAAAGTAATACTAATTGCCATATTCTCGTAGGTTGCATGATAGTTTTCAATAGAATATCCTTCATCTATCATTTGTATTTGTTTTACTATTATTATATTCTCCTCCAGATTATGCTTTTATGTAAACTCTAATTTATTATTGTATACAATTGACCCTTCTATGTATGTTCCAGAAATAATTTAAAATTTAATTCGTTTCATATCATTTTCTTGTGCAATTTCAGTGTTTGACACTGTGGATTGGTTTTCCGAGAAAATCTGCTCAAGGCCAGGGAAATTTGTTTTTCGGAATTTGAATAATCACAATGGTTACATATGTGTTGTTGGGCGTATCATGTACGTTTATTTCTCCCGGGCCATTATAACTTTTAGGACTCAAGCTCCCACAACTGCATAACTACTTATGTACCTCTGCACTATTTTCGTAAACTAACAGTGTTATTCTCAGAGTCGACATCATATGTACAACTACTAAATATTTGCACTATGGTTATAATGCGACGTTAATAAATAAAAAAGCTAAAATTTTGGCTACGTTGACCATACGAGTACGCTGGCTTGGATGGCAGCATTTGCTTGTGTGCTGTTCTATAATACTCCTATAATATCTAGAGCTGCAGTAGCTAAAATACGTGCTAATTACATATTTCAAACTATGTATCCCTTTTCTAAATTTTTAATTAAATAATCTCAACAATCCCTACAAGTACAAGCTTGCGCAGCAAAATTTATATGCAATTTGTACTCTACTCTATTAAAGTTACTATTTTATTTCAACAATCAACTGTAAAAACAACACTTTTTTCTTTTCTTGTAATAAAAACCTGACATCCAGCAAGTTAGCTGGAATTAGGTTTCATAATAGTAAAGTATTATTTTGATTATTATTATTATATAAATTAGATGGCAATAATTTCCCAGGAGAAATGAAGCTATAACGAGGAATTATTCTGTGAAATGGTATAGCAAATTTTTAGCTTTAGAGCTTTCTGGTTTATTCGTGTGAGTTCTCTCGTTTCAACTTAGCAAGTAAATAGTTGAGTTGTATCTACAATGAACTAAAAACTAGTTGGCGTTCAAGTTGGTTCATAATAATGTTCATTGTGTACTCCGTGGAGTAAATGTTATGTACTCAGCGCACATGGAAAGTTATTTCGAGAATGGTTTCCTATTTACTTGATTGTTTAGAATGGTGGGAGCAGACATTCGATGAATTACGAAACGCCCGCTGATTGTTCCAAACCAGTAAGATATTTGTTTGTACGGGGATGACGAGGCTTCCCACCACAGGCTAAAGGAGAATAATTTACTATTCAAATTAGATTGAAATCCCTGAAATTGATTCTCACTTTGACATATTCAGTGGTGTTGAAGTTTGAGCCCTGTTTATTCTATTTGCTTCTATAGCTGAGTGGAGAGAGACCTACCTAACCAACTTTTTCAATGATTTTAGTCAACACAGAGCTACAGTTTCTGCAATTGATAGTATACGTGTACTACATACGTTTAACACTTGCCACCTGCATGATCGCATTTAAGAAGTATAGCTGTGTCGTAAGCACCTTCGAAATAAATTCATGAATAATTCAACCCCCCAAGTTTATTTCCAGGATAGTGGAAATAGTCCAACAGATGGGATAATAATAATATCACAAGTTTATACGAAAGTGTCTTCAATATGTTCAATATGCACACCAGTAAGAGTGATATTTAAAAAATTCATGCGCACATTAAAAAGGCGGCACTAGGTTAAAGAAATTAAATATTTTAAAGTAGACTGCCAGTATGAATGTATATGCAAATTAAACATTTAATTCTTGTAGTCCATTCGATTACATCTTTCCCCATATAACAAGGATATAGCTCCTTTCACAAGTTAAAGACATTGCCTATAAACATGACATGTATAAAGTATAAGTCCTGCTTAAATTAACTAGTTTTGAACATGTTCAAGTGCTTATCTTTATTACTATATGAATAAAGATGTTACACAAATCTCAATTTGACGTTTCCATTTCAAATGCTTTTAATCTTCCTAGTCTCTAAATGGTGGCTTGCATAAGCATAGTCTAATCTGCTTAGAACATTCATAGCATTTAATTCAAGAGGAGTCAGCAATATTCTCTGGGATATTGCGAGCTGAAGAGATTGTCGACTAGAGTTTTTAAGTGAGTGTGCCCACCCGCTCCGTGAATTTTATGAGGATAAAATAAATGAATTCCTAACACAAGTGATACTTTACTATTACTTGTACGTTCTGCGGTTGGAGGGATTTTAATTAGAATAACGAAAATGATTGCATGAGTCTATAAATTTAATGCCTGTAGGTTAACTTAGCCTATTTTAAGATATGCAACTGACACGCTGATAGTCTTCAGATCTATAGCATCCTATTTGTAGCCTATATGTCACAGTAGCGTATTGACAGCCTATAGTTAAATTAATGTACATAGGTTAAAGTGGTTTTTACAGTTATTAGTTGCATTAACACCCAAACTTATATATAGTCTATAGCAGCATGTAAATTCGAAGCTTAATGGTTAGATGAGTTTGCTAGTAAATTAACTCGTGAACCGAGGTGTTCCCGCTTGCCACAAACCCTGACAACAATCTACCCGATATAGATGATCTTGCTTGTGTAAAAGTTAATACCTCTAACAAAATGTTTACGAAAATCCGACATCAAGTCGGGATTACAACAGACAGGTTTTTTGTTGGTCGCATATCTCGGCTTGGATAAACTACTTGAAATGCCTATCTATAGATAAAATTCTAAAAGGTTACAGTTTAGAATAGGGTATATGTTGATAATAAAAGGCAATGAAAGGGTTACCTCATTTGGTAATTGTGAACTCGGGTAACATCATCGTACTTGTGATATGTTGCCTGGAAAAGAAGGTAAGATTCTCCCCATTCAATCTGCACACGTACTTGATGCTTGTCATTGAGGTAAAAACTGTTTGGATCCCGAATCTGCAATGGAATTAAACATTTCACAATTACAATCCTGATCCGTCGTACAATACTTGCATTTGCATTGTACGAATGTCTGTCCAACCATGCTTATGCTTATACTAGTTCATATGTATAGCGCAATACTTAGTAGTAACTATATACAAGTTCATAAAAATACCTATAGATGTGTATCTAGATATATTGAAACTAATAGAAGCATACTTCGTATCCGCACATAACTTCAAATTTGGTGTACATCCTTTTTTGAAGATGAACAAAGTTCTGCTGGCCAACATATGTATACACAAAGCCCCATTTGTGGATAGGTAACATAATGATACACACATGCCAACTGCTATAGCTTATAGACTGCAGCGATAGCAGTAATCTATTTGTTCGAATGTAATCTACAATCAAATCAACATCTGGGCAATTATATTGCAACCTCAACCCACATTCCGCAAATTATATTGCAGTGTAGAAAGGAAATTCTTGGCTGGGGAGGAAAGGCCTGATTTGCATTGTGGACTTCCTCGACCATCATGATCACACAGCGCTCTCCACTCTGCTCTAAACTATGAATGCTATTTAAATACATCCATGTAATGGGATATAAATAACGAATACACACCAAACTGCTATAAACTCATACGTCCATACGTGCGTATATATAATTTCTATGGGTATGAAGTACTAGTGGTATGAAAACTTTTCGGAAGTAGCTTTACACACAAAATTCACTCCCTTGCATTGCATTCTCCACACCACCAGACCCCATGTATGTAATGGAAGGAATGAGTGAAACCGCAGAAAATATTTCATTTACCAAAGAGAATATCAAGCAGAAATGAAAACCGTGCACAACCATCCACTTAAAATCGAATCGGGATTATAACCTGTAGAATACCAAGTTGAGCTTTACTATATAGTAACTTAATTTTCAGTTTCCTGTAAGAGCCCAAAAATCTGTTTGGGCTATATTTTTTATCCAATCGTATTGGATTTTGAATCAAATCAGCTTGTTCAAACCTAATCGTTGCTCTGGGTATGGGTTTATTGAGGTAAAAACCTGTGTAATAAAGACAAAAACTCATGTGTTGTGGTATAAACTGTGTCTGCAGTAAAAATATAAATGCACATACATATTTAAGTAAAAAAATGTTGTGTATGAATGTATAAAAGTAAAAACTCTGTGAAGGTAACAAATGTTTTGTGAAAGAAATGAAGGAGAAATACCCTTGCAACCTTTCAAAAAAGTCAAAGCAGGTCGAATTATTCAAGATTACGATGGTCATGATACAAATCTTAGGAAAGAAGATCAGTAGGAATCGAATTGACTGTCAAAAAAGAAACATGCAGTGGCATGTGTAATACTTTTTGAACAAACTGGAATCATGAATCGGCTCTTATCACGACATGCGGAGCTATCTGAAAGAGAAAACTCATCAGTTGGAATTGCTCTGTACTGCTATCAATTTCCGTGATTGCAAAAATTTACTTTCTGATCATGAGCTCATGTTACTACATATCCAATGGAATGTCTTCGGATCAAGAAGCATGTGATCCCATATTACTTCATAAATACTTTCCTTCTCATTATGTCCTCGTATTCATTAACTTTAACGTACCTTATTAGAAATATATTCTTTTTCTCTGCAATTGCAAACGCTGTCGAATGCACGATACTCTACTTTCTACATATTTTTTATCTTCATTTGTGTACATTAAAGCCGCATTGTCGAGTAGTAAATAAGGAGTTACTGTGAGTGAAAAATACGGATTATACAAAAATCCATTCATTTCATCCGAAGGCTACTGCATTTATATCCTTGCTGGATCATTCCTGTAATGGAAAAATATAATGAAAATATTTACGTTTATAGTATTCGACAAGATTAAAAGCACCGACCTTTCCTCACTCAACCAATATTACAGACAAAGGAAGACACGCAAACATTACGAAGCAAGTGTGGTTGAACAGTTGTTACGTGATGATTTCATCTCAAACAACACTCCAACGGATACAGTTGGAGTTGTGTGCATAACCAAAATGAATAAAAAAATGCTCCATCACTATGAAAGTCTTGAACATAATACATAATGAAAATAACCTGACAGAAGTACAAATTCAATTTGAAAGGGGATACTTTCGCAATGCATTATATCCCTTTCCTTCTGTTAAATGGAATTCCACCATGTTATCCTTCTCATGTCTAAACTACTGGGGTAAATTGTAAAACAAATCGATTTTCACCATAATTTCACTCACTCGACGCCTCTATCAACATTTTATTCTTTATTTGCCTCCAGGATGACGCAATGCACAAACATTCTTTAATGTATTCCAACCTATATCTACTGATGTCATCCTCCCGCCAAGTACCACTTTTCTAGAGAGACATGAAGCTTTGAAATTCGCTGTTGAACTGCCGTTTCAGCTCAAGTGACACTATCATATGGGGTGAGAGTATTGAAAATCCACAAAATTACTCCGCTTCGCCGTGACAATGTGTGCAGGAAGACAAGCGTATTATTAAAATGTGCATTAAATCTGGCAGGGAATAAACAAAGTGAGCATACTAGAAGCAACATAATTGTTTGTGACGAATAAATTAAGAAAATTTAATGCATAAGGATTCTACAAATGGGTGCAAATTATGTATCCGTGACGATAAATAAAATTCAAAAATTAAGTTCAACTTAGTAGAATGATAGGCAAACACAGCTAATGTTCTTGTACTTGTTCTTGCTGAACTTATAATACTATCTCAATTATTACATTTCTTAGTACTCAAAGGAAAGCTCAAGTGAATTTCCAAGATCCTAATTTTTGAAGTGTATTCGCTGATCACAAAATGTGTTTCTGAGATCCCAAAATGCAAACTCAAATCTTTCTTAGAATTCATTATTGAACTGGATAAAAAGATATGTTCCTGTATGGATCTCACATTGATTACTTAAACAAGATTCCTTTATAGTACTCTAAATTCAAACTCTAAAAATGTGTCTTTACAGAAATCCTAATGCTACTTCAAGAGAATGTTCTTTTATAGAACTCATAATGTTACCTCGAATTGAAGTATCTTTGTAAAACTCTCAAGTAGCAAATATGTACTTTAAAGATGTTGAACGTGATATTTTTGAGCAGACAGATCACGGATTTTTAGCAACTTTGGAAATGAAACGCAGAATCTGTGCTTGAGAGGGATGATGACCACTTTTGGTAATAGAAATCGTGTCATCGCATCGAATAGACTTGAATGGATTTTGGAAAGCAGAACAACTTGAAAGCCTCAGTATGGGGTTAAAAGTATAATCAATAAAACAAATATTTTTGTATTTTCTTAGCTCTTTTACCTCCCTTTACTTCCCTGCTGTCCTACTCCCACTTATACACCGTCACCATGGCATTATTACTCTTCGAATGATATGTGAAATAATTTCGAGATCACAGTGGTTGGTGTCAGCGTGGGTGATTCACACGAAAGTAACGTATCTGTTGCTATAAACTACACTGTGGAAAGAGTATGTGAGCGTGAAATAAACCATAGAAATGCAAAATATATTGTCACAGACACACCTACAAATTTATTCAAGAAATAAGGAGAATGAAATATCTGTAATAATATACGCAATATGATCTAGAAATGCGTAATATGAAATATAATCCTAGAATGGGGTATCAAAGCATGGGAAATAGAAAAGAAAAGCAGGTTGTGCGCCATTTGAATTATAGTAAATATTATGATATGTCCGGATATTGAGCGAGCCTGTATCTAACCTACAATAGCCACGGGAATGTAAACAAAGGAAGAAACCACTTTGGTCTACGTCCAAGATATTAAGTATGATACTTGAACATTCTATTGATTATGCTAACCACATCACATTACCATCTTCATGATCAAGTTTGTTGGTGGAGGGCGACAGGGAAATACTTGAAAACATACCTTAGATGCGAGACAAACAACAAGGGTGTTTCAGTCTTGCTTGGCTTCAAGTGCCATTTATATCAAGAGTAATAATAAAGATAAGCAAATTCCGAGCTCATCCCAACAAGAACTATCAACAGTTATAAACCTTTTATTTGCAAATACAGCAGAACAACCATACTTGTTCTCAACGAGTGTTGACACTGCTTTGTTTCTTTCAAGGAATTATGTGCCTGAAAATATCCTTTGTATGTAAACTTGCTTTCGTGAGGTTCCTGCCTTGGAAGGCTCTCAGAGCTTGTGCAGGCAGTTTTCCCTGGGAAGTTGCATACAGATGTAGATTTCTCTTATTTCAGTCTCAAGTGCTTTAACACTCTGTTGTTCCTCAACACTGGAGAAATGTGTACACTGAACAAATTCGAAGTTGCAACTGTGTAAATCAACTATGGAAAGAGACTGCAAACGAAAATGTAAATATCAGCTTTATGAAACAGCAATGAAAATCGACTATGCAAAAAACAAAAGCAAGTGGAGAAAGCAAAAAAAAAGCATTGACTGTGACAAATATGAAAATAAACTGCCCCAAATATGAATGTCAACTGTGAAAAACATGAAAATCAAGAAGCAACGTGTAAAAAGGAAGCTTGAAACAAAATAAAGCTCTTAGGGAAGCATAAACACCAATTTCTATCTCAAAGGGTAGAACCACAGTAATTGTTTGGCAGTGCTTTATTTGTTGCATAAGCAAAATATTTTCACCGTGTATGTATATAACGAGTACGGATATCCACCACAAACAAAAACTGCTGCACAACTTTTAAATTTCCTCCGGGGGAACTTAAAATTTTTTCTGAAGATTAATCTTCCTTATTTACTCGAAAGTTCTCGCGCGTACTTCCATATTTCACCATTTCTCTACTCCTTTGTCATATATCCTATTTATAATATTTTTACTTCCTCCAAAGCGACAACCAAGTCTAGCAACGCTACAGCTGCATATGAGCTGTATACATAAAAGCATAAAGAGCTCGTTTGGACTTTTGGAGTGACAGTAAATATTTTGATGAATCAGCATGCGTACCGTTATCTACTTTGTGGGAATTGGGAGAGGAACATTCGAGTACATGTTTATTTACGCAGAGGAATGCATATACTGGTGGTCAATAAATAACTAAGGAGCTAGAATTTTATGGGTGACCGGGTTACTGATTAATCCATATGTTCCTGAAGTCACTGTGGACTTAACTCGAGCATACTGAATTAATCATTGCTATCTATCTTTATTTTGGAATTATCAGCATGGTGAGTACACAATTATTTTGCGCTGGAACTTTATATAGCCATCACACTCACACGCTTACAACTATCTACTACTTGACCTAATATCCTATATTAAGAAAATTAAAAAAAAAATCGTGAGAACGGAGCTGGTGATGAAAATAAGAAAGACATTCATTTAATCTAAATAAGAAACTGAATGGAGAATGTGAATTTTTGAAGGAACTAAACAAATTAAATGAATGGAAACAATAAAATTTAATTTGATTTCAATGCTAAAAAAGACCAAATCAATGGAGAAATTAAATCAATTGAAATAAAGATACTTAAAAGGATCGGAATAAGAAAAAAATCAAACGATAGAAATAAAAAATCAAGTGGTGAAAATAATTTCTGCAAATGACCATAAAATGTTGCACAAGATGAATTTCCTGGCGGGGAAGAGCGACTGGGGAGGTCAGATTCTTGTCGACCACGTCCGAAGCCGGAGTGTGCTTTTATACAATATTTGATGGAGTAGCAGTCTGTTTATTTTTCTCAAGCAATCTAGATTGAGTAGAGAAAGGGAAGGAAGGAGACAGGGTATGAGCTGAGTATAGTGGTATGAGCTGCTCGTCAGATTGAAAATTGGTTGCGGTTCCCACAATGGCAACAGCATATCAAGTGTGTCGTGTGTATATACGAGAAACTATCGTGAATCGAGAGTATTTCTCCAGACCCCACTTCGTGCCCATTCATAATGGTTAGACAACAGCTAGCCATTAACAGAGTATTGAATTATATTAAGAGGCTTCAAAAATCACTCAAAGAAAAAAAGATACTTTCGTACATGTGTGCTTCTCTACGTATGCAATAAAACATTCCCTCCTCTCGTTCACATATTAATAGTATTGATAGAAATAGTACTACTGCTGGAACTCAATCAAGTTAAAAGCATCAGGATTGGATGAAGTGCATTTGTGTGAGCGTAAAATTCAAATGAAAATTATTGTAAACATTAGACGAAGCTGAGATGTCGAATCCGTCCCGAACCCGTCACTCTTTCCACTTGCAAATAAAACAGCCGAGTGGCTTTAAACTTTGTGATGGCACACAAGTAATTATCGCTGGCATTGCATGATGCACAGTCTGTACATGTCTTGCATGCTTGATACGACGTAGTTTAACTGTGCACTCGAGTCTATGACAGTTTATGGCGGCATTGCATATAACTAACCTTTATACATAGTACAAAATACACATACACTTCAAGAGAAGTATTATAAACTGCCACCGCACCGTTTTTCGTCTTCTAGCGAACCCATATATTTCCTCTGTATATCAACCTCTTTCGACGATATGATGTCATATAGGAAAAATGGTAAAACGACTCTTGGTTTTACGTGGATGCATTATCCCAAATGTGCAGAACCGATCAGGCAAAGTTATAACATTCTACTTCATGACACCTGGATTGGTGGTGATCCCAAGGGTGAAATTGGCTGGGAGTGCATAATTCAGTAAGTGTAGTTACGAAGTATTTACAATATTTCACTGCATGCATATACATACATCATAGTCATACATACTATGCACAAGTATGTACTCATTTACGCATACATAGAAACACGCAATGTAACAAACTTGTATGTACATACGTACTATCTGATTTGATTCTAGTCTAGGAAGTGAGGGAAAAGGTGAGGCTTAATGCTTTCATACCTCCTTGACCGTAACGTCCGTCTCCATGATAATGCCGTCATCCGTATCCTCTTGAACGTAGTAGTGACTGAAAGGAGCGTGGGTAAAGGCGATAGGGTCTAGTGTTCCGGACTTTGTATTGTACCGAAGGAGGTAAGCACTCCAGCTCACGTACCGCAGATGATTCCTGGGTACATTATGTACATCTTTGTAGGCCATCCGAACCCTAAGTGTCTCCGAATGAGTGTCTGCTTCCAATGTCCAAGCTTGCTTGTCCCTGTCGTAGCACTGAACGGGTTGGCTCACCATGGCTCCTGGCACCGCCGGCGGGTTCATCACACACGGATTCGGACTCAGAGTCACTTCACTCAATGTGTTCGCTGTGACCATCTCGCAGTGAATATGCAAGAAATTTTGTGAAGCACCCTGGAATGATTTCAAAACCAATAAGATTCTAAATTATAGCATTATGTACCGTTCACATTTTAGTATTAAACAAGTTGTAGCACACAGTTAAAAATTTCAAGCTGGAATATTTCTGAATGCAGGGGTATTTAATGGAACTATAACAATAACAAATTAAGCTCTTTCGTTAATACAATCCTAGCCGCACTTTTCTGAATGTTCTAAATTACACTGCAACTGAATCGATTCGAATGATATTTTTTGCACACAACCAGCTAATTCTTACTATATACTATTATTACATAGCATAGAAATTACAGAGGAACCTCAGACCATTGCATCCTTTTTTGTTTGCATAGTAGTCAATGAATTGCTATATTAGGTTAGTGAGCTGGACTACTGTATGAATGTTTAATGTGCGCATTAATTGGGCTTAAATAAATGTCGGTGAAAGATCACAAAGTACTACAAATTTCATATTCCGAAATGTGATAAAAAGTACCAACATTAACTCTGCACTAATCCCATGATGTACTCAATTGGAGATTAGAGAAATAAACCCTGCGAACAAACTCCATGATTTTATATTTCTGAGATTTTCGGCTTTATTATATTTTGTAACAGAAATGAAGTTGGTACTATGATCTTTATCCAACAATTTATTAAAATAAAGCTACAGAGGTATGAATATTTGCTCTGTTCATACATTTGCTTATTGGATATACCAAGAATGTATTGTATGTACAATATTATTTTGGATCAATTTAGCAGTAAGCCTTTACTTATAACATATTATTTGCTGCACTTTTTAAACAGGAAGGTACAGCAAATGAAATTTGTACAGTGTACACACAAATGTTATACACGCATCAAGAGCTTACTGCAGTATATGTCAGGAGTCAGGAATTGTGTATAATAAATGGAACTATGTGTAACACAGTAAAGCATTCATATGTAGATTAATAACTCAACCTCTGACCCACAACTGGGGGATCGACTCCTAGATTTTAGGATAATGAGGCCATCATCATTAACTGTTAACCTCATGGATGCTAATGGAATTACTCAAACGAGACGTAATCAAACATTTGGTTTTCTTATATCTTACGGCATGTTCTTGCTTGTAAAGCCGACCTATCCATTATTATTTGATGCACAAGTGATGCTGGGAAAGAGAGTTCATGTCAACCAGAGTCTACCACAACTTTCTCAAACTTTGTTAACATTGTTAGTTCATCCACGGCGGTTCTGCTGTAATGCGGCAGAGAATTATTTGACGGGTTTATCGGGCAGAGAGACCGAAACCTCTCCAAAGTGCTTTCGCATGGTAATGTAGTCTACTATGTAACCTTGAGAGTTAATGTGGTATTTGGCGCCCATTATACAGGATTCATACCTCTTCTGGAGCATTATAAGTATTCCTTGAAACTGTGATGTGGTTTCGAAAAGGTGTAATCTACTATTTTTTATGCAAAATGCGTAGGAACATTAACAAGTCTGGTAGTATTTACAAAGTCTGGTGATATTAAAAACGTTCGTAATATATACAAAGTAGAGATAATAAAAAAGTCTTGCAGTATTAAGAACTGTAATAATATTACATATTTAGGTAAACTTTGTAAAATTCAATAATTGAATACTTTATATTTTAATGAAAGGATGATTCCTACTTTCTCCAAGTAACCGTCACCGCGCACTTCTTCAGGATATGTTCATACAGAAAGTGCCATTTGTAATAAAAATTAATAGGAGCTAGTTTTTGTTCTAAAACGTTTCAGGATGCTATCAAGATGGTTTAATAGAGTATAAGCTTTCTATTCCTAGAGTTCTTATTTTAAAGCCACCAGTATAATGCATAATTATGCAAGATTTTGAATGGTAAAACTTGCAAAGCACTGTCTAAAACGCAAAATATTGCATATGTACTGCAAGATTTCTTCTTAGTATTTGGACTTCAGAATGAATGTTTCTTTTAAGACTTGGTATTTTTTCTGCAGGACCGAAAAGAATTTGCTTGTGTGCAGATTACACATAAATTAGTGGGCATTGATGTACAAACATTTTCACTGTTACCATTGAAATCGTCAGACTAGCAAATTGGATTTTGTGGGAAAAGTTTAAAAATTGGAACTCTGGTTCGATCAAAATTAATTGAAAATCGTATTTTATAATCTGGTTTTAGCATGAAAAATGTTTAATTACAAAGGTTAATCATCTAAGAATTTATACTTAAATATAATTTATTCAATGATGAAGTAAACAGTTCAGTTAATACTACTGATTGGTTTTATATCTTATCTCTTTATGAAGATTTAAAATAAATATTTGGAATCAAAACGTCGGATTCCCTGCCTGTCTGATTAATAATTTAATTAAATGAAAATAAGCAATTATTTCTATTGCTAAAGACATCTACAGGCGGAATTCCGTGTCATCTTTTTTGTTTAAAATTTTTCATACCAAAACCAGATTAAAAATCCAATTTATTTTCAAAATGCATCTTACTCTAGTTTGTTAATTTCAGTCGTTAAACGTATGGAAAAGGTTTCCTTCGTGGGTATCTTTGGAATATGTACTGAGGGTTTCATTGGGTTTCATATGTACATGACAAGAGCAACTTGTAAGAAACTTTGAATGGGAACATAAAGCATATTTTCCATGGCAAGATTGCACAACTCCCAGCCCCCAGTCTAAGGCTTCATAATGACTTTCCCTTGTATAATAATGATCCCATTTAGAAGGTAAAAAAGAATTCTTTTTAGGAAGGATTTAAATTTGCGTAAAAATACGGGAGATACTGGTCTATGGCACTTGTGTATAATTTCAGTCACAGTGGTGTCATTAGGTATTTTAATTCCCTCCCTAAGTTGCACCACTTACATTCCCAACCTTTTAATATAAAAAAGTAAGTCTAATACAGAAAATTTAGTAATTTAGAGAGACGCTGCCATTTCAAAAGGGAACACTGAGAAGGTTCTAAAAGTAAGAGTATGACGGTATGTGTGCAATAAAAACTCAAATTATAGTGAATCTATATAGCGCAGTATATGATAAAAATGACACAAGAGCGAGTTGAACATAACCATAGGGATTACAACTTGCTGTCATTTTAATTCCCCACTGGAAGACAACCATAGGCTGAATTTCTTTTTTCCAAACTTTCACACTGATCCAATTGCCTTTTAATTTTACCTACTAACTTTGCTCTCTACGAGCTGAGATTAAGCAATGAAGTATCTACATGTTTCTACGTATATGCTCGTTACATATATATATATTTCTAGACGTTGCTTCCTCTTAATATATTATGCCTTACCTGAATTTATATATAAAAACGAGGAAATATTCTTACAGTGCGATGAAATTATAAAGCATAAGAAATACCATATAAATGTAGCATGTGCTTTTCTAAGGGGAGCAAACCCACATTCAGTGTGCCCTTTAAGACCAACAACTCTTCCTCCTAGTGCATTTGGAGGGTCAGCAAACTAGGTACGAAGACAAAGTAGAGGCAACAAGCTTTACGAGCTGGAAAAACTTAAAAAAAAATCCGAGAACCTACTTACTTAAAAATACCAAGACCATCTGAGTACCAATTCTTGCAGCGAAGGTATTGAGCAATGCTACAGAACTGGAAAAGAATGGTTTTGGAAAAGGGCACAGCTGGCGTAATGAAAATGGAAGGAGCTTGGCTTGGACAATGCGTGCAATGTAAAGAGGATGAAAGAAAAATACGTTCAAAGTCAATGGACTGACATAGTATTGTTATGGAGGAGTACATGCGAAGAATAGAAATACATGAAGAACGTAGGAAGTAGTCGTCGAAAGTGTACGAGAGGAAGTATCGACGGTAATATTAAGAAAGTATAGAAAATGCATGGGGAGTATTAGGGCTAAATAGGAGGAAAGTGTAGAGAAACAGATGGAAATAAAGAGAAGAGAAGAGACAGAGTGGTGGATACAAAGGGACAGTTGTAACAAGATAATACTGATAGTCTTAAGCGAGCGGAGACAAGCAGTAGTGGGATGAGCGGCAGTTAGTGTATTTTGTGTAAATGGAGCCTGGTTTTTTGTGAACTTACCCGATGTACTAAGTCAGCTAATCGTATTCGAGGAGCCCACCCGTAGCTCTTTCCATCTGTATCGGAGATGTCATCGAGGAGGCCGGAGTCAATTCGTCGCTCGCCTTCACCTAGGACCATGATGTAGCGGACACGACATTGGTGGTCAAAACCGGTAAGACGATTCAAGTAGACGACGAGTCGCTCTTCGGAAGAATCCCGTCCGTTGGGGAAAACTGCCACGTTCCAGTCAAAGCCGCCGAAGTTGAAGTAGATAGTTTCTAGCTTGAGATTATTGTTCCTTCCACTGGGACAATTCTTGTAAATATTACTTATGTAAGCAGAGTTAGGCATTCGAAGATCCACCTCAAAGATAGTTCGGATGGAGCTAATATGTAATTCTAGCTGGAATTCTCCATTGCGGTCGGCAAAGTTCCGGGCATACAAGTCATGGACAGGGATGTATCGCCGGTTGCCTTGTGCCGGACTGTCGTAGCTAAACTTGACTTGTTTCCCGCTGAACGTCTCATTCGCACTAAAGTGCTCCCGGTTGAGAAGCGTGAAAGAGAAATCGACGTAAACTCGCATCCCTTCCGACGGATTTCTCCAAACTAAGTAGACCCCGAGAACTTTCTCCGTACGAGAGAACGTTATTGCCCATTTCTGGTAACCGTAGACAAACTCTTTTGAGGTTACGTCTCGGTGCAAATCTCGTGTTACTGACTTTGTCACTACAAACGTAAACACATGACTGTTGCCTCGATCAGGAAGCTTCGCAAAACGGTAGAGGAGCGACATGACTTATCATGCTCTTCTGAACCTGCCACTTTCCCTTCTCATAAATTTATCATCCTGCAATCACAAATTAAAAAATCAATCAAATCCTTGCAATGTCACTACTTCCTTATGCTAGAAACCATATTTTTCCTTTTAAAAGATCTTTTCCCAAGATACACCCTTCTTCCCAGTTTTCTCTTTTGGTACCCAAACGTAATTCCCCATTTCCTTATCCAGCTTCGCGGAATTTATTAATTCAAATTTCCCTTCGGGGTCTTGACTTGTTCAGTTCCTACATCAAAGTTTTGCCACTGCAAATATTGTTACTGTGATAGACAAAAATCTTTACGTCAACTTTCCTTATATCCGTATGACTTTTCCAACAAACTTTTTTTTATCTGCAAGACATTTCTATCATAAACTTGCAGGACTCTAACGTGAATTCCGGTTCTCTGTGAGCGTTTCATATTCATGTTATACTTATATGGATAAACTCTGCTCTTATTGGTAAGACGATTCTATTTCCAGAGACATCTGCAATACTGAAAAATACAGGCGATGACACTAGGGAGATAATATAAATTCTGTACACCCAAATTTTTCATCCAAAGATGCTTCGTATCAGCATAATGCTTATCCGAAATGCTGTACATGCTTGAAGTGCGTGTGAAAAAATGCCTTACAAATAAATTGCGTATAGGGAAACGCTATGCATGAAAATTACATGATTGTGTATATGAATGTAAGAATTCCCTCCAAGAGTATCCCAGAGCAGATCAAATTTGAATTCTTTCCAGTGTTCCATAATATTTCTCTACTCGTACAGTTAAGTTCAGTGCATTGCTACAACTTGCGATTCATGTCGTTGCTATTCCACAACGTGGATCTCAGTTTCTTTGTAAGCGTGATATACTGCTAGTTCCTCATAACGTACAATTCTATTCTTTGGTTCGCAGCCTACTATACCGTTGGTTCCTCTAGATTTTGGTGGTTCTTTACAGCTTACGGCACGGCATTCTATTTCAACGCTGGAAGTCTTAACTGATAAACCCCTACACAATTGAGTTCGTTGCTGTTCTACAGCTTGGAGTTGTATTCCTAGCAATTCTATTCCTTGTTGAGCAGCTCATCGTTGTTGGACCACTTACAAGCATATGCCTCCCCCAAAGGGATTCGTTCAACTGGAAATGTGTGTTTGAGACAATTAAGGTAGGGAACATAGTGGTGTTTGGGGAAAGAGGTACAACATCTTAGCCTTTCATTCTAACTTGTTTCACGCTTCACCATTGCCTTTTATACCCAAGAAGGAGACTTGTCATAATGAAAGACTCTGGTGACAAGGGATGAGAACGAGCTAGCAATGTCCATGAGTTGCTCTTGCAGAAACCAACAAGCTGTTTGTCGGAGTAGTAACTTATGCTACCTAGCATATTACACTTGGTATCTGCCAAGTATATAAATGTCTGTATTAAAATACATATTGATAACCTATGAGCACTTGAGTTAAGTTTGTCCTCAACCAATACATACTTTAATAGCAGGGAAGTTGTTTTACTCTTCTTCCCTCTGCCCAATTGCCCGAAACTTTTAAGCGGTTTCCGAATATTACACTGCGGCACTCGCGTCCTAGCTTCCGACGGTTGTTGGGCAACACTTAACTTCCCGATGCGATGGAAAATATTCTCAATCCTACAATGACACTTCATGACTAAACTCGGATGTGTAGTGTTGCTATATCAGAAATGTTGACACGTTGCAACTCATGTGTGTCAAGTCGTACACGTTTAAACACAAAGAACAACCCTGTCGGATATACATATTATATTTACAACCTATTTGTGCATAAACGTCAGTAACATAAACATACACCTACCTACAATATCTACTAGCATTAAATTATGTTACCATACCATATCTAATAACTGTCATTCAACAAAGCTTGCCACATAATAACAAGGTATTCTGTGTAGTATGACTTCTTTCGGAGATATGGAGTATACACCTTCTCAATTATTCCAAAATTGAGGACAGTACATTTAGTTGGGAGAGCCCAGTTTTATATGTGCATACAACACAAATACCCGGCATATGTAGTTACCATAGTAGCACAAGTTACCATATGAATGCTAATATCATAAGTCATGATACTAGAATGCAGATTATCGTTCCCTGGAAAACTCTAAATTTCTCTTTATCTCACGCATCAATATGGCTCAGCACACATGTACTATACATTTGTACCCCAGTGTATTTACATGTAGTATTTAACATCTCCAGAATATACAGTAGTTACTTACAGATCCGGTAGAGTCGCAGGCATGCATAAATGATAGGAAGTTCTAAAAGGAAACTTGTAAAAACAAAAGGAACACCTGCAAGTTTGCCACAAGTGCACTTAATTTTTGAATTCCGCACATGTCCCTCCCTTATAACCACCACTTCGCCGTTACTTCTTAACTTAAGTACGTTGCAGCTGGAAAAACGGGACTTCCGTTTGGACACAGAGGTGCAATACTACCATGGGAACCGCATTTTAGATGTGTACCTACTGAAGCACAGGTACGCCTTGTTAGATACATTTGTACCATAGCTCTTTGTTTAAATGCACCATACTAAGTAAATTTCGTTGAAACATTCCCAACCGTGAGATACACCAGTCAACCGTATGTGAAACATTTTTCCAATGCTGAGTCACCTTTGTAACACACTGAACCCATGTTTTGACACAGTAATATGTTATTGGTGACAGGTAGAAAACGGTTTTAAAAATCTGATCATCAAACTAAATGTATTCACTATACAATATCTAACTTAGTTCAAGATATGCTTATGCATTTCAAGTAAACGGAAAACGTAGATACCATAACTTGCGATATGAGTCATACATATACGTTTTTACCATAACTTGCATCCCGGTCTAGAAGTATTTATCTAGAAGTGTAATATACCAACCTGCTGTTGCAAACCAACATTACAGCAAATGTAATTACTGTCGTTAATATCAATGGTGGAATTAAAAACAATGGAACATAATTGAGCAGACAGTTCCCAGACACGTTAAGAAGTTAAGCATAGCGTTGTCATTAAATTGATAAAAAGCTATTTTCACTTGTTGTCAACAAACCATTGTAACTACTGGATAACATGCTACTTCTACAGGTTGACTACAAACAGAGGTAGCAAAATGAAAAAAGCAGGTCTCAGGGATCGACAAAAACATTATTTAACTAATTTGAAAAAATGTTTTCAACAAACTCATAAAATATTGTGTGAGCAGATTGACAACAAGCCGTTTAAGCAGATGATTTGTTGAGAGAATCAATTCCAAACAGCGGGTCGAAGGCGCGAACATGAGCATCTTTTTTGTCTTCACCATCGAGCAAAGCTAAGGTCATGCCTCTACAACAACCTTGCAATTCACAAATTCACAGGAATTACAGGATCCCACCGGGGTTACGGGATTCGAAAATACAGGGAAAGGATTCTTCAGGACATACAGGGGTTAAGGAATTCCTGTGAGCATACACTGGAGCAAGATAGAAAGTTATAGCAGGAAAATAAAAAACCCCGTGCCATTCTCTCCCACTTTTACGCATTTAATTTTCCTTGAGAGCTGACTCTTTGAGCCCTTTATTTCATATTACACCCAAGCTCCTTTGCTTATTTTGACACACTTGCGACACAATGACATTCCTTTGCCTGTCGCTGACTTTTGTTTTTCCTTAACTGCAGCGACAACGATAAACTATTCAGATTTGACTGCCTGCTCTGTGCAATCCCACCATACATTACATGTACTGCAGTGCAGTGTGTGCAATCCCCATAATAATTCCAAGAAAATAAAAGCCAACAAGAATAAATTTTTGCTTAGCAAATTACATGGAAGCTTTTAAGTCCCTGAAGAAGACCTGTTTCACAAGAGTTAATTTCACAGAGCAGAGTGAGTGCAAGAAAAACAATGTGAGTGTATATCTGCAATGTTATAAGGAAAGCAGTAAATGAAAGAACAAAAGAAATCCTCGCCATTCTTTTCCCTTTTAAGTGTCTCGGTTGTTTTCCTACATTTGGAGGAAGTGAGCCTCTTGGTAGATGCGGAGGAAATGACAAAAACTAACCGAATTCCTCGAGAACATTGTGTGAGCCGGGAGCATGAGTCGAAATTCAATACATCCGGAACTGCTGAGACCACAAGTTGCTGGAAGATGATGAGAAATATCTCGTTCCAAGTACATGGGGGAAAAGAAAAAGTTAAATATGGCCATGAGCGGGAGAGAAAATAACATGAAATAAGGAAGGTAAGGTCGGACGAGCGCGAATATTGCAAGGTATGGCCCTAAGAGCCCGTAAATGCAATGTGCAAAGCAAAGCCTTAGAAAGTACTGTCAATGGTAAAGCCGTACAGTGCCCTCCAGAAATATGGGCATACTATTTTTTGATCAAAGACACACACATTACATTACTAAATCCCAACAAAAAATGTTCTTGTCTCTTCCAAAATTTAAGGAAACTATAGTTCTTGTGCATCATCATGTACCCTTCAGTGCTTACGAGTGTTGGAGAGCTTTGATTCGTTATATTAACAGTTATACCATTTTCTCTATTCTACTTTGCAGCGTTAAATTCCTGAAATGGTTGTATTGATGCATTTTACACTATGATACTTGTGATTTTTCGAAACTATGTGTTCCAAATCTTGGAACGAGAATTAGATTGGTGTTTTTTATTTTACAAAAATCATTTTCTACAGAAGTTTGGCAATTTATAATTCATTACAGAAACTTTTAAAACTCTTACATCAACAAAATTTTTAAAATTTCTCTACATTGTGAAGCCATTCACAGCAAACTTGTGAAAGAGAAATTCAATCCAAATGAATAGTTGTTCCCGAAAAATCTCCTGAGCCCTTTACAAACCAATAATTTCACGTTTGAATTCCTACTACATGCTATTAGCTGGCAGTAGGAAAAGGTGATTCATGGAAGTTGCGTCGAACAAGCCGATTATTAGGAAAAAATCCTCACGGGATATATTATAAGAATCATGCTTTCTTCCTTGGAGAGACGAGGGCGAGAAAAAAGTAATACTTTTGTGTCTATATCGAACATATACATTTTGTGTAGATCAAACTATTTATAACGAGACGTAAGTATAATGGAAGTTGGTACCCACAGAAGAAATTTGGCATATGGATAAAGAATACTGGGAGAGAAAGCATTTGTATTTGTACATTAGAAGAGCACTTGAAAATCCAGGATTATGTCTCGCAACGGAGCTCCATATCCCATGTTAAATGTGTACGTACGAAACATTGTATCGAGCGAATCTCCTATGTGAAAATTATTGTAATAGGCACTTCGCGTTTGAAAACCGGCGTAATACAAATGAACGGGAATAGTTTTACTAAAGAAACAGGAAATCCTGAATGCGGTCAACCATATGAATATAATCATCAAAAAATCATGTCTCAGAAGAAGAAATGAAAAATATATTTCCAACAACAGCTCAACTATGTACAAGTAATTAACTCAAGATGAAAAATAAGATTTGTGGTTATTGAAACAAAACAATAAATGCAGAGGAACGATATTTAATATTACGAAGAGCCACACAAGAAATATATGAAAACTTGCTTCATGTAGAACTTGAAGCTTGCTTACAGGAGAGAAGCGAAATCCAGAATGATGTATGCACTACTGAAGCACCTGTATATCAGAATTATTTTACTTAAATCTTGTGTTTACTTCAAAAGCTGACTTACAGTTCACCTCTTACCCAATGTATTTTCATTGTGGGAAGTAATAGTGTAGATATGTTTAAGCGAGGAGAAAAAGCATAGTTTTAGCAAACTACTCCTGACCTATTTCATTACTTTCTCAATGGAAATACTTGCTCACGCAAGTAACCGAAAATAAGCAAAGGTTGCTGTCTCCCTGTAGAATCCTTTGCTTTTTTCGTTTAATACAATTTGCTTGTAAATTTTACACGAATTTTCGCCTCCAACAGGATAAAACACTTGTGTGTGCAGCTCAGCCAACTCTTCATTGTTAGTGTTTGTTGTAGGAAGCAGGAGCAGTGAGCACTTTTAGGGAAAAACCCCTAGAGTGAAAAAAGCTGGAGGTATATGACTCAAGCTCATCCCTAGCTTTACGCTTACGTTCACAAAGCACTCCGAGACTCATTTCGATCCGAGTTAATAGACAAGAGCTCTTATACATAGGATGTATACAGTGAGAAGTCAAGAGAGCTGTTCAGTGCTGTCGGGGGCAAAAGAAGCTCCGGATCGGATATTCTACTTGCTTCCTCTAACACATCCCTACGTATATTTACACTCGAGCTTTCTTCTTAGAAAGACGATTCCTCCAGGGCAGATTCCTTTAAGTAAAGCTTCCACATCTTGGAAACTCGGTCTACATTCTGCCAGCTTATCCTTACGAGGACAACTCTCGAGGTTACCAGTATACAGGACACTTCAACCCTGGACAAAGCGCTAGAGCTTTGATAGGGACGGAACCAGGAAAATTTTTAAGACCCTACAAGATAATAGACTCTGTATCAATGCTTGATCACTCTTTCGAATCGTTCGTTCTCAGGGCTGCTATATCAGTCACGCTCTGACGTCGACCAACTCTTCTCGCTCCCTCAAAATTCACATTCTACAGTAGCATTTTCACCCTTTTTAAACACTAGACATCACCTTCTACTGGATTCGCATTTTTAGTTTCAGAGGAGATCCCTTTTCCGACCATTATTGCATTTCTTAAGTGTGTATTGAATGCAAGAGTAGCTTAAACACCCGTGTAAAGTCTCACTTCTTAAATTCATATCTTTAACAAGGCTTACATTGCCGTGGCTTTTGTAAGCTTATAATGCTTTAAAGATTTAGTTACGTACGCACATACCTACTCGACTTACAAACTGTACATTACATAATAAATTGTACACCTTACGTGTCTATACCTTGTAACAGCGGCTTCTCAAGCACTAAATCCTGACAAGTTGAAGCTTATGCCGCTGCACTTCTGACAAGGATAATAAATTGCATGAGGTAAGTCAAACCGGAATCATTTGGGAAATAAATAACGATGGATGATGTACTGATGCTGTGAATATGTATTGGGGGATTTGAAAAACAAATTTTAAGGTGGTTGATATTCAATTTTCTGTAGATATACAATTATTTTCTGTATCTATATATGGCTGTCCCTGTATACCATAGCATTATTGACTATATCTAAGACACTGGTCATACTTGATTTACTAGTGATGCACTTAGAATGCTTCCTTTATACACACGTACTCTGATCGAACCTAACTACGAAATATATTACTACATGAAGTGCATATAAGTACATATTTTTAATTTATACGAATTTAAAGATACTCTACAATCCAGAAATCCACTTAAGAATCCCCAACTTTAGAATGTGCGGTAGGTTTAATATAATGAACAAAGTTTTTACCGAGCATATTGTTAGTATCCTTGGACACTGAAAAGAACATTGGTGGAAGATGTAAAATGTTACAAGCTGCAAGTCCCAAGAGGGAAATTGTATAAGGTTCTTACATGTTTAAAATAAAGTAAAATTAATCGACTATATGTGCGTCGCTCGTTTCTTTTGGGTAACATTAAGCTGATGCGGTTGAGAGTTGCTTGAAGTAGTATTTTACTATTCTTTCACTCCTAGCCCCAATTGTATTGAGATGTGAACCTTTCGGGGAGAATTAAGTTGACAGTATATTTTCCACCGTAGTACGTAATATGTTTTGACAATGTTAAACATTTAGCATATATTGAATATGTTAGACCCTTAGTATGGCGTGACTATGTTTGATCTTTGGTTTTGGTCTATATCAGACCTTTAAAATCTACACTTGCTCTTCACTGGATTACGTTTCCAGAACGTGACTATAGACACTTGATGAGTAGCTTTACATGTCTTGAGTACAAAGACACCGTGGATGAGTAGCCTTACATTTTTTGACCATAGAGACGCTACAAAGGAGTAGCTTTCACTGCTTGCCTATACGCAAGATAAGTTAGTTAACAGTACCTGTAGATAATATGTACATTTGCTCCCACTCCTCTCCTGCTATGCAGCTTTGACTATGTAGTTAAAGCTGCTGGAGTACACTCCGGAAAAAGTTGACGTAATCATGCAGATATGGGAGAAAGTAGTGAGGAATATAATGATTTTATGCAAAAACTTTTCCCTCTGATCACCAGCATGAAATGATTCCCGGTTGGAAAAAAGCTCTCAATTCCAGTCACCTCTGCTACGCCTGAGCAAACCTCGCATCTCCCATATGCACTGACAATCAGTAAAGAGTTTTTTGCATCAAGACATTCCATGTAACGGAATTTAAGGGTAAAAGAAAGGAGACGAGGAAAAAGTATAAAAACAAACTGTGATTGAAATAAATTATTCGAACTCAAGTGCGCTCTTATGCTCTTGCTTGATGAGCCCATAAGCAAAAGTTTATTTCGGACGAACTTCCAATTGAAGAACACCCTAACAATTTTGCTTGTTCATTAATTCTTGAATTAAGACAGAAAGGTGGAGGATGCTATACACAATTTTTCATGACATTCAAACAAGCATATATAAGTACCTATGTGTATAATTTTGTCAGTGTATGAGTTAAGCCCAGAGGAACATCAAGGTAAGGGCAACAAGAGAAGACTAGAGTGCAGGAAAAACTAATAAGAAGAATAAAGTTTAACGAGGAAAGTACGCCGAATTTATAAGGTACAATGTATGAACACAATTTGCCAGTGAGGAGGACAAAGTACAGAATCTCAAGTAGCATTCTGTAGAATCCTGCAAAATTATCGTACCGTATTATATAAAGTTACTCAAAATATCCTATAATTCTGGGAAAAATCTTACAGAAATCATATTGTATAGTTTCCATACAAAATTCGCTCCTTAGCCTACTTTCGTTTATACCAACATACTAACCCATGCCGTAAAATTTGCTCTCAAAGGGGAGAATAGAAAGCGAGATTGAATGTATGTATATTGGGTATTGGAAGATCTAAGTAAAATCATGCAACTTTTTTCAATGTAAAGGTTGGCAATTTGCAGGTAAAGAATTCTATTTTATTTTTTTGCTTCATCAGATATTTCGAGTGGATTTTCTCCGGGTTAGCCAATCATCAGGTATTTTCAAGAGACCAGCTCCTCATTTGGAAGCTAAGCCTAAAGAGGAAACTGGATAAAAGAAGTTATTGCTGGAACTCAGCTTTTGCATATATTATCGCAGAAGGAACAGTTCAAGTATCTGCGACTCATGTAAAAGTCAGTTTTGAACAGATTCTCTGGCTGATAAACTGATAATTAACAATGACCCTAAGAAAACACAAGACTATCCAACACTATAACGCGGACATTGTATGTAAGTGTATTGTTATACCTGAAGACCTCGTGGCCGGTGGGGAAATAACCCTCGGTCAATAACCTAATTAATCATATACCTTATACTTATTTTTATTATTACTGTACATTATATTGTATGTATTATACACAGATATATACATATATATAGTTTAACGCAACAAAACCCTAAAAAATTCTTCGAATATTGTGAATGCCTTTTCGGATCAAGAAAATTCAAGGACAACCGTAATACATATTAGGATTCCAATCAAAGGACCCTTCTCGAGTAATTTCATATGGCGGAAAAGTAATTTCACCACTTCATCTTATCATCTCCTCTGATTTACTACGATTGCTGCAAGCTCTGGGACAACACATGTAGTGGTAGCGCAGGTAGTCACAATAAAGGTTATAATATTTCAATTGAATTTCCGAATTCGTTCTCCATGCACATCCCAATCCAATCCTCAGTTGCAGTCGCTGGGAAAATTGGGCTCATTTTTCATAACAACCCCCCAGGAAATTTTTGGTAAATTTGGTAAAAATTACAGTTGGCAACCGTTTTAGACAACTTCGTGACAAGTCGAGAGGAAAAACTAAATAAAATTGTCAATATATCCATTTTTATTTATGGATGATATTTTATATTTTTTATCGTTACTGCATAGGCATATGGATAACTCTTCCTTCTATCCACACGGACATATAATTTGCCTTTTACTTGTGGATTTTCTGTGTTGATATTAAAATGAATATGTATTACATTTATTCAGATCATGAAATATTGTATACCGATCCTGGACAAATACAGATATTGCACGTACGTATTGTAGTATTTGTGCATTGCTACCCAGATTTCCACACACCCTAGCAGCGATAAAAATTCGATAAAAACGGCAAAAAATATAAAAAAATAAATAATCCCAGCACACGCCTTTCCACCAAAGGACGCGTTTCGGAATGATCCCAAATACCATTTGATCACATCAACACACGACTTCACACGTATGACCTGAAAGGACGGGTAACAAATGAATAGTGACTACAGGAGAAATGAAATTCCGCTGTTGTTTTGATATCTTGGATTTCTGAAGAATGAAACGAACCAAGGATTGCTATTTAGGCAGTTTGCTATTCATATTTATGTTTTGTGTAGCCGGTTTAGAGTCTTAAAATATTATTTCCATATGTTTTGGACAGTTTCCTCTACTGTTTCTATTTTGAGATTTGGAACGATAGCTCTTTAAGTTCTTGAGTGTGACTTTTGCCAACCAACCTTGGTTGTTTATTAGGCTGTGCATGCATCTTTTACATCCGTTTAGTATACAGGAGAATTGATGTAAAGAAACCAAAGGTTGAAACGGTGTAGTGAAACAAGTTGCCTAAAAGGTTAAGGAAAAGATGTAATCTGCATGGCAGAATTTTTTCCGTCTTTCATGAACTCAAGGGGTTTTCTCGTTGGTATCAAGGCAGGAGTTCCCTTCTAAAAAGAATGATATGTATTCTGATGTTGTCTTATACAAAATTGCATGAATACATGGGTGTATTTATGTAGAAGTATATGAAAACAACAGTGTTCTTATATGGAGCTCCATGAATTCAAAACTTTACTTATATAAAATTGTATGAACTCCGAAGTTTACTTATACATGAACTCAAAAGTTTACTCGTTCAGAATCATGTGAACAAACTATACGCATATAAAATTCCACGAAGGGTTTTACGCATATGAAGTCCTATGAAACAAGTACTTACATGGAGGTATATGAACAGTCTTTGTGCATATAGAAGAACAGTTCATATATCACCATGATATAATATGAACCAATTTCTTTTATAGAATATTATATCTCAGT
This sequence comes from Lipothrix lubbocki, assembly GCA_034696945.1. Lineage (NCBI taxonomy): Eukaryota > Metazoa > Arthropoda > Collembola > Symphypleona > Sminthuridae > Lipothrix > Lipothrix lubbocki. Next base: position 46,425 of record JAQGAK010000108.1, read on the forward strand.
TCTTTTACATGGATATATTGAGTTCAGTGGATCTCCAGTGTGAAATCATATGAATTCAGTAGGAAAGAAAATCCAGTGGAATTCTTTCCAGTTGACAGTGTTAAATTCCATTAAAAAGTATTATATACTTTCAGCATAGACTTAGCACTGTCATATAGTCTATGCATCTCCATTACATACAATGATCCGCATACTTACATACAATTGACCAGGAAAGTTGGGGGAGAACTTGATAACTACATTCCTATGAGCTGGAAGCATTGGAATGTGTGAGCACATTCGTTGACTGAACGTGGTTGAAGGATGAATTCCTGGTCCAGGGAAAGCAAACACCAATTTATATGCAAGTGCTGGTATGGAGCGAACGACTTAAAAAAATATACCTTAAGTGTTACACAATTTAAAACACTCGTATAAAATCGTATCTATAAAAATGCTGTGTCTAAAGCTGTGTACATACAAATTATGTAAAACAGTGTATATAGGATACTGTATGTTAAGTAGTTTAGATAAAAAATTATATGTTAAAAACACTTTTTATAGAAGAGCTTCCGTATATTCAAACTACCTATACCTTGTGGAGAGCAAAAAATATGTACATAGGGCTATAAAGAAAAAAACATGATTTCACACGCTGTACGCTTGCCTACTCATTGTATATGTAGGCTTCTGGATCCACAAGTCCCGTCAAGTTGAAAAATACAATATTATGGCAGGAGAGTGTACTAAAGCAGAAATACCGAAAGGTACGAGTTTCGAAAATTTCGTGTACACCATCATAGCAGGAGCCTGCTTCAAGCTAGAGTGGAGAAGTGAGGTGAGAGACATGAGAACTGGGAAAGTATTGATCTGATCCAGCTTTATCCTATCTATTCTTTCCTTTCTCTGTAGAACGTCCATTCTTCGCCCTCCTAAAGGAAAGTACGGCAGAGTAATGATAGACTATATACAGCAAGGTAGCAACACACAAGTAAGGCATTAGAAGTAATGCGAGGGTTCGTAAGAATGGCAAGACAAGTAAATCTGAACTACGGGGAAGGCAAGATAACTAATACTTCAAGTATTGCAAGAGTACAGGCATGGCAAGGCCATGTCCACGAGTAAGGGGACAATATGGAACACAAGTACAACCAATCTGAAGGTAAGGTAATAACGAGAGCAAACCAAAGTGCAAGTAAGAAATACTAAAAGCAATGCAAACCAAAGAATAAATAGAAAACGGAATAAATACATTTCCTCTTGCTGAAACAAAATTTCATACATAAACGAGCTTGATGCATCTTCAATGTCATGCCTGATACATAACTTTCTCCAAGAAATGGATCAAGTTAGATGTGGGTCCTCAGTGTTTTCGGAAATAATGCGATAGTACAGTACTTATATAATCTGATACCTTTGTATGAGTTATCGCTATCCATATCGTTACACACTATATACGCCCTGTTATATGCAGGGAAACTATATTCTAGGAATACACGTAAAGGCTTCGGAACGTAAGCCGAAGACATGAGAGAAAGTAAATGCGTGTGAATCGCAATGTCTTATGTTTTTTCACACTCACACCAAAAGAGTTTTTATATTAACTCCATTCTTCCCAGATTTCACATCTGCTTCATATACTGTAAACTAGGTTTTTATGACTTCATTGCATCATGTGAATCAGGAATAACCTTGCGTCTCATAGTTTACTAGTATAACAAGCTTGTTCAGTGGCTGATGGCTAATATTGATGGTATTAGTAGACGAAGAATGCCTCTGTTATGTCTAGTTTATTCCATTGCACACTACAGTTCTAATACTATTGCATTTTACCTGTATAAAATGTAGCTTAGATAACAGCAGATGATAGTTTACCCCTGAGTTACATGGTCCAAGTCACAAGCAGTTGTCTCAAGTTACACATATCGCACCACTAATCACCCCATTTTGTCATATAGACACTGCTTAGCACGCCAATGATCCCTGTCCCGGACGCGGAGACCAAGCTCTGGCTGAAGCTTTCTGCTGCCATCACAACTGTAACGTATTCCTGGCCATTCATAATACATCAAGATACAAGAGCCCTGAGCATGGCTGTACATACACTAGATTCAAGAGAGATTTCTGGTCGTATATGTCACAACCTGCCTTTGCGTCTGTACTTACCAGACAACCCTTTTACTTAATGCTATATGTGCATCCTATAGTACGTGTATGCTTATGTAAGCATCCTGTAGTATGGTGTGTAGTATATGTGTGCATCCTGCAACCCTTCCTGAAACATATACTGCAGCCTCTACTTGCGCATATCCTATAAAAAGTTTTTTGCACAATAATCCGAAAATCTTGAGTATGTAGAATGGTGAGAAAAATTACAAGGAGTATGTACGTTGCTAGTAGATGATGCTGATGACATTTTTTATTTCCACGGTACTGAAAAAAACAGTAAGAGTAGGAAATGGATGACAAAAGTTGGAATGATGCAAGAAACTGGAGACTCCTATCCTATACAGCATACACGCAGTGGTAGTTGAGTCCCGGAAATAGGGCGAAAGATTTTTGGAAAGCGAGGGACGTGAAACGTAGAAACCCTTCAATATTCCATAAAAACCGTTAGGTTCACCTGAAGATTTCCATTGAAGAAAGTCCGGAGACTTAAGCCGTGTCTGCTCAGCTACAAGTATCTTTACGGGCTTAAGAGCACGTTCAGGCATAAGTGAACATCTATTTCAAGCAGAAAATATCCTTATACAGATGGCAAGATAGCCTGAATAGGGATATACAAAGGAGATGTAGTTGTGTATTTGCCTTTGCTAAGTCAAACAAGGCGATCCCCTAAGTCTTGTTGAGTAGTAAGCTACGGCGATCAAGGTTTGAGCTTCAACTTAAATATTGAATTCGACTTTATATACAAAGAATACGAATTTCTGGCTTAGGGAAATATTCTTTACATGAGAACTACTAAAATTGTATTCCAAAAATATCGTACAAGTATAACAAAGTTTATCGTATATGCAAGCCATATGCAGGTGTAATATGCAAGCCATGTGAGTTTAGTGTAAAGACTTTTTCATGGAGGATGGTAGAATGAACGCAGTGAGATTTTATCAATTTTATGACATGTAAATATTGAGCATTCCTTCTTGCTCTCTCCTTCCGACCACGGGACTTTTCAAGTTTCCTTAACAGCTTCAAACACTCCAAGTGTCAAATAAGACCTAGCGGTATACCCCGAGATGCTACAGGCTACACTACTCAGTCAATATTCAAATGTTATAGCTCGCCCCCAGCAAGTATATATCTTCATTATTTACGAAGGCAAGGTATTCCTACGTCGCTCATGTCCATGTTCGCCAACAAATAAATACAACAACTATATGTGTGTATTACAAGTTTGTATACACTTGCATGCACATGGTACAACCGAGTATTTGAACTAGTCCTTCCTGATACGCACAGTTTAGGCACGCATTGCCCAAAACAAACTATAAAGCAGCAGTTGGCGAATCTGTGTTAGTCCCTTGGTACAAGGCTTGGGATAGCCAGCCATTTTAAAAATAACCTGATGCTTCCCAAAGGCACGCGGATTTCACATACACGAGGCTAAATTACTAAACATGAGAGGACTCAGTTGGTGAAAACACATGAATCGACTATTCCCGTAGTCATATTCTCTCCTTCCTCCTTTATAGTAGTCATTAGTCATTCGTTTATGGGATGTTACTTCACTCGAAGGAAATACTAATACAAAAACAATGTTGAAGATTCTACGTACGTCTTTTGCACACACACACACACGTCTATACAACACACCAGTTAGAGTTACTATATATAGTAAACTATAATGAACTTAATTTTTTATATATAAAAAATTAAGTTTCAACTGTGCTTAATATTTGTATATTGTTGTTTTGTATGATGAAGTTATGTTCTGATAGACAAGGCATGAAACTGCATAGACTATTTAGCTGCGTAAGTTGAACGTGTATCTAGGGGGAATGATATGGCGTTATAAGGTTCTACACTAATGTCCTGTAATATAGAGCATTTCGAATTTCGATACAGTTACTGATTACGTTTTTCTCTTCATCATAATTTAGGAAACCTTAGTGCCTGGTGATTGTCGTTATATTAACTTGTTGTTCGCTTGGCCATATTCAATTTCCCGTATACTCCCAACGCAATCAGCCCTTAGCTCATTTTTCATCCTAGTCCGGTCTTTTAGAACAGCTTAGTCCATTTTATACCCCGGTATACTACAGAGCTTCCGCTATTCATCATCTTAATCATGGCATAAACGGGTTGCTGAACGTCCGTCTTGTCTTGTGTAAAGTCTTCATACACATTAGTGGTTCAATACGTAGGTACTCTTCATTACGTTATATGCGTATTTATATACCATATGTATTTTTTATGGTTGTGCATCATTACATGTTCAACGTTATACAAGTTTTAGAACTGTGTACATGTTAGTTATTCTTTGGAGTTCATTATTGGTTAGACCGCGAGTCATTACATCGATTACGGTCCAGGGTTACATGTTTGTCTCGACAAAATTACAAGCAAATTTTCTACATGCAGTACAATGATTGCACCAGAATTTACTTATAAATAAAATGAGTTACAGTGTAGTTAGTGAATAAACAGTTTGTTTTGTTGCAGAAGTGATTTATAACTAACGGAGATTAAATAGCTCGAGGACGTATAATGCAACATGCTCTCAAGTTAGCTGAATTTTGAACTCTTCAGGGGGAAAGAAGTACCTAACAAACGAAGTTGATCCGCAGTGTGGATAATGAGATCAATTTTGATCAAAAGAAAGTGGCGGATATCAAGTGTGAAAGAACTAACACATTGTTTGGATGAGTTTGAATGAGAAAAGGAACTGAGTCATCGATGGGCTTGTTATCTTGTTTTCGTGGAGTGATTTAGTTATACGGCTGGACATGAAGAAGTTGGAGGCATATACAAGACTTAAGTGAGCTCTTAGGAGTGTTGAATATGTAGTGAAAGCCTTTTAAGTAGTAAATATATATTGTAAAGCTTGAATAAAAATGTGATATGATTAAACCTTGTGTAAGTGTTATAGGTCCAACATGGGACTAGTAGGCAATCAGAAACTCACATAAGCATTTACCATGTATGCTAATACATGTTAGAGTACTCAATGGCTTTATAGTATGTCAAAGCATGTGTGATCATTCAATGTGCAATATTCAAGTACGGTGTACACATCAAATCATGTGTATGTCTACGTTATCTAAATACATACACAGAAGCATGTGTACACGTTCTTATTAAATGCACGGAAGCATACAAAATATACACGGAAGCATGGAACCGTTATGGAAAAACAAGTCTGAAATCGGTTCCATAAGGCAGCCAATGCACTAAAGTAGGTTGTGTTTAGGTGCTCAAAGCTGAGGGCTTGCTCATGACGAGCGTCTAATACCCAATGTATATTCGAGCTCCTTGAAGAATCCAGCAAGGCCAGCTGTTTTTGGCCATAAATTATCTCACAGCTGACTTTGATAAATTCTTAAAGCCTCCGCTTTGATTACTTCAATTTCCAAAGCTATGATGGATGCTTGATCATCAAAGCAAGCCTTGCACAATGCGTCATGATATCCATGTTTTTGTTTATTAGCAACTATTTACTATCCTAAATTACCTGCAGATCATCATAAATTAGTTCCTTGTATATACGATTTCTACATTAGAAACATATGACTTAATAAATTCGTATATTGGCGCAATATCCAGTCTTTAGTATCGCCGTATTCCTTTTAATAATAAACCCGAACGATAATAGTAACTAAATTGGAAAACCGCTTGTGCAAGGTAAAACTTTTTGGTAATTCACCTGTGTGTAATTAGTTGGTAAGATGACTTATGTACATGTACATTCGCTTTAGGTTTTGAGTATCAATCTTAGAGGATAAAACGTTCCGGTGTTTATGAAAAAAAAACAATGGCGCATGGCGCTCATGATACTTATATATTTTAATGCTCTAGGCATAAGGTAAAAATGCTTGCATGGGATTGGAAAGCTTGTTGTCAAACCCGCCTCCAAGTGAATAGACTAATACTTTTGTAAATAATTTTGTGTTACTTATTATTAACTTTCGCTCAAATTATTATATTATTATATATTATTATTTTATATTATATTATTATATTTACGTACGAGAATTTTTATTCCCCCGCTTCCCATTCGGAGTTTTGCATCCAATAATCTTAGTTGTATAAGAAGTATATTACTGGTAATTTGTAACTTCAGTTCGGACTATAACTGACTGTAGTAATACTTCACCACCTTAAGGGCCAAGCCAGAAACCCATTGGTTCTCATTTTCGTGGAATTTCCTCTAAATCTCCAGGGAAATTGCCAGCAGCAACTTTCTAACAATAAAAGCAATGCGTTCGTATTCGGAGCTGCTAGCAATATATAAAGTATAGTACATGAAAAATGCTACAATGTCTTAGTATTAATTTCCAAGTTGTTGCAGATGTAGACCCAAGTTTCCTGCCGAGAAACCGAAGCCTCCTTACAATTAGTTAAGAAACCGATACGCAATGGAAATAAGGAAACCCATACTCCAAGAACTATCGAGTTTATTCTTGACACATTTGTTCCCAGTCTAGTTGAGGCTAGAAAATTGAAAGCACATATTCACCCTCCTAATTACTCCGCTCGGATAGTCCTTTTGGTTAACAGATTCACGCGAAACACGTTGATGTAGGCAATGAATTAAACGTGCTCTTGCTTTTGCTCTTCTTGTTTGAGTTCGTGTCTAGCGTATAGTTGCTCAGATCCTCTTTTTATTAGAAGCTTGTACAATTTGAAAAACTTTTTTTCACTCAGTTTGAATTCACTTTAGTATAAATTGCAATTTTTGGGCTTGCTTGGGTATAAGTTGCAAGCTTTTGAAAACGTCTTATAAAGTTTCGAGGCATGAATTCACTCGAATATAAATTGCAATGTTTTGGTTTACTTTACTTTAGGTTGTATGAATCTGAATGCATGTTAGCATGAGTGGCACACTTCTAAAAAACTATTTGGTGTAAAAAACCTCGTTTAGATTCTCATTTATTAACATAAGCCGATGTTTAGTATACCGTCTACTTGCACTACAAAGTTTAATAATTTCTTGGGTATGGAAATTTGTTAAGTAAATTTGTATCATCCAAGTTTACAAGAAAATTTTCGCCAAAGTGTGTCCGCATGCTGGGATTTGTTTCTTAAATTAATTTAATTATCGACCTCTCACTACTTCAAATGGTACGCCGAATGGTTCTGATTAATTATGAATATGTAATTTAGTTACACATATTAAATTTTCACTAGTTGTGCTGTACTAATAATGGCTTTTTTTATTATTGCGAGCTTTAAGAAGATTGCCTTATGGAGTTTGCAGACTATTTCTTGATTTATAGATTCTGATTTAGTTTCCTATAATATTGATAGTTGTCCAGATAAGTTGCGCAAGTATTTGGCTACTTTCCTAATTTGATTTTGCATTACTTTTTATAACTTTGTCGGTTTTGATTGCATTGGTAATTACATTTGACAGTTTCATCCAATTTCAGGTAATTCGAGGAATATATCCTTTTCTTTAATGCTCTACCCATGTATTTATGGAGCCTAATTAAGAGAGTCGATATCGCAACCAGGGAATTAAGATGAATTTCCAAAGTTTAGGAATAAATTGCAACATCCAGTGAAGTAATGTGTTCAAGAAATTGAGTACTAAGTAAGTTTTAGTCCCAAAAGTCATTAAAGTAAATAAGCTAAAAGGCGATTTTTCATAATTATTTCCAACTTCAAAAAGTCCTTAATAAGTTTGTAATTTGATTTAAATTAGAGATGCTAAGAATGAAGACCAAGAGATGAAATATTATGGAAGTTTGTTTCAAGCATCGGATTGGACTCCAGCGGAGAAGCACTGACTTTATGAATTCCTTCAAATTTTCTTATAAATCCATTTACGTTTTTTAAAACTTCCCCATAAATCCATTTAAAACTTTGCCCACGAATTCTATAAAAACTGTGATGAAGATTGCCTATAAGAATTCCGCTCCTTTCTGGTTGGAATACGTGTAAAGGTGGAAAAATAACAGGGATTAATGACTTTGTATAAAATTAAATTGTAAACTTTCTTTTAATTACAAAAAGAATATTTATTTTCTAGTGTAGGGCGCGTTCTGTATACTTTAAGCTTTTTATCCACGACAGCGACAAAATGAAGTTTTTTAATATTTATTTCCAACCTTTACTGTAAGTTATTTTGTAGGGCAGCCGCTGAGTCCAAACTTAACGAGAAAATTCCAAGGGCTCACACACTAGCCCAGAATTTAAAAATATAACTTTTTGATCCTTTAGGTGAGGCACAGATTATTTACGTGAGTAGCAGCACACAGTGGAATTCTTTAATATTGCATTTGATCCATCCGACTGTGTCTGCTGGTTTTGCCCGCTCTTCCTGCCAGCATTTGTTCATCTGTGAACGGACAGAAAGTGTGTACAGGCGAGTAAACAACGTCAGTGTAAGCTCATAGTGTTTGCTGCAATTAATTGCCGCTGTAAATGAGAAACTAAAAAAGCGCGTTCTACTCTGCGAGAAAATTTATACAGGAAGTTGGTAGTTATCAGTGCAATTATTACAAAAGGAGTGACTTGGATGTAATCTATAGGCTCGTAGCAACAAGTTCCGTTGGGGAATGATTTACTTTCTCCTTTTAATCTATGACTCGAACATATTTCTTTCCCCCTTTGGAATTTCCCCCAACGACGGTCCTCCCTTCCTCTCCGCAGGTTAAGTGTCTATAATCCATACCTACGTAATTACCTATGAGTAGGTCGAACTTTTACATTCCGATATCATTTGCAGAATACATACTGAAATACTTACATAAATAAAATGAGTACTACTCCGGGTACAGTATAATAGGTACACATACATAATACTTACTTGTAGGTATCTAAATGCATGTATTATTAGGCGTACATACTTAAATTGAGTTCAACGAGAAAAGGATAAGATCATCTGTATAGAGCGCAACCCAGGAAAGTCTAACCTCGCCCTTTAATCGTATCCCGACCATCAGGCTAATAGCTGTATAACTCCACGTCGCTGTATAACTCCTCGAGCTTGGAGAAGAAACATCAAATGGTAAATGGCATATAAACTCATATATTAAATTGACTTTTATTATCGGTACGTATGTACTCCCAAAGGACACTTCCCTTGACCGGAGTCGAGCTCTGTGTTCAGTAAACTTAGTCGACCCACGACAATGATCATTAAATCAGATGTTTGATTCCACTTCTCGTAAAGCTGTTGAAACGGATGAGCGGATCGGGTAAATGTCACTTGCTCTTTATGTTTCAATGGCTTTTCCTACGTACTCTTCTATGTGGTGCGCCTACACACATTTTTGTATCAAGATGAGATTTTATTTATATACTTTGCAATACAATATATTATTATTTACAATACAGGCATACATGCTATTGCTTACTAAACTAGGTAATGCAATTGGGAAAACTCTGTACTAATTTACGCTTGCTTGTACATAAACTATTTGAAAATCGTACGTTTTAGTCCAATGCAATTTCACATCCTCGCTCATACATGCAATAGTCAATTTATTGCATATCAGGCATTCAGGATTTTCTTATTTATTTCCTGTGCATGTAATTGGCCACATAGTGGAATTCACTTCTTTAATATTGCATTTCGATCCGACTCTGTGGTGTAATAAAGGATCTCCCATTTCATATGCGGAAATATGGTGCACCATTATATAATGTATTTCTAGTGCGTGCTGATATAAATACGGTGCAATTTTGGGTGTGTGCTTATGCATGCAATGCTTTCCTTATGTGTGAGTACAATGAAGTTTGCGAAGGCTCTAATGGAATTCTTGTGTTAGCGGGGTGAAAAATCAAGACCTAATTTCAACATTACTTCCGCATTAAATCATCAATGCAAAGACTCTGCTTGATGATTTCCGAACTTGTTTGTGCTGCGTAAAGGTGTCTAAGAGAACATCTTGGGGACCTTTAAATCGTTCAAGCTAATGCTATTAAGTTATAACGTACAAGTCATACGCATGAAAACAGGAGTACAAGTTCGTATGCAAAAGCCATGCATATAAGTATGCGCAATAGTAAAAATAAACAGGTAGACGATAGGCTTTATAAGCGGCTAAAATGTTTAGAATACCATACAAATAAAAATAAAGAGGTAAACTATGTAAGCTATAAGAGTTAAATTCTCTCCGCAGACATTACACAAAGCCCTAAGGAAGGTGAATTAAGCTGATATTCCTTGAAGTCACCCTCTGTCGTTCATCGTTTGTCTGTGGCTGAGCTGTCTTCAAATAATATCAGCCAAAGCAGTTTTTCAATGTTACAGCAGTCACCTCCGACACTTTCTCACCCTGCAAATAAGTGTATGTTTGGAATACACTTGAAACCAGCAAATTCTTCGAAGGATTCTGGTAGATTTTCTCATACGTGAAGGTAAACTACTTTACAGAGCGCTAGAACTATTTACTTATTGAACGTCGTCTCCTCAATTCAAATGCATAAATATGTATATAATCCTATACATGTATATTCAAGTTTAACATATAAAGTCTTGAAACTTAATGTGGATTATATATACACTGTATGCAATACATATATAAAGAAAGCAAAAGAATAATGCGGTTTTTTTCTACCGTCTCTGCCACTAACAGTAGGCCGCGCTAGCTTTTTCGTAATATAGAGAGGAGCTCGATATTCATAAGGGATTGGGTTACTCGCATCTGCTATCAAGCCGAGAAACCGCATGCTGCAACACCACATCAATCAATATAGCCTCTTTTCCGAACACCGAAAGCTCACCCGCTCCAAGTAAACTCAAATGTGCAGACTTACTTTAAATCACCTGTGCCTTTCTTATACATGTTTATGTGTTAGAGGAGATTAAGAAAATGCGATAAATATAGCTCCTTATATTTGGCGTCAAACCTTACCATGCTTAGTTTCTTCTTAAAACAATACCATAGTTAAAGAATATGCATTACACACAATCACAGCATGTATGTACATAGTTATGCACAACCCCTTTGCCCTAGGTTTCAGCTAAGCCCTGCGTGCCTATAAAAAATATATAAAAACAAGCTTTGCATAAAATTTAATTCTGAATCTAGGGACAGTTTTTGAAAATCGAACTAAGTGTGAGGACGTTATCAGCAACTTTAGATATAATTTTTAATAATCAAATTATCACCACCAAATTACAAACTTTCAAAAAAATGTTTTGCTAGTATTTATTTTTAAAGCTTACGGATTTCGACAAACATTGTTTTCTGAATTTACAATAAGATTCGCTACCAGAATCACAATTTAGATTTTTGCTAACTTCAGCGGATTTATGTGAAAGGTTGTCTATATCCAGAGTGCCCCGTAGCTATTGCGTCCATGTTTTCGAAATATTTATAAACATGAAAGTATAGCTGAGACCTAGGGCGAAACGGTTTCGCACCATTTTATACAAACGTTCATACTTTACAAAAAGGACTGTTCTAACTTTCGCATTTCGCTTCTTAGCGTACTTCTCCAAACTTATTTTCTACTTACTGCAGGAAAATACATTAATATGAATAGCGTTTAGAATATAAACATTTAGCATAAGACTGTTTTCAATTTTTCAACTTACAAGAGCGATATGTACGGATCGTCTGTTTTTAGCCCATGTTCCTTGTGCTAAGAAGATTAAATCTATCAAAAATTCATGATGTCCTGTCTGTCATTTCGTACAGGATAAGGACATGCAGGAAGTTGAATTTGGTAAAAGCCTGATTGCATTTTCGCGTTGTTTTTTTTAAATTTGAATGCCAAAATACTATTATTTTTAAACAACACATATTCGTAATAATTTAAAGAACAATTTATATATGGCATTTTAAACTTACATGACATTTCTTTACGCATGTAGAAATACAAAAACTGTATTAAGCATAGAGTTTTGAATAGAAATGTTCATTTCTGCGCAAATACGACATATCATTTTATTTACCAGCAATCTTTTGAGCTGAAAACGGAATGAGGTTTTGCAGGCAGAAAATTTGCAAAGCAGTTTGCAAGCTAATCATTCAACTGGAGATTTGAATAATGGTATCATATTAGTAATCCAGTTTTTCCCCTGATGCTATTCAGTCTATTTTCCCAGTCTCTGATCATAATGCAAGACTTGACGACCATATGCGGGTGTTTTGAACGGAAAAAGAGTAGCTGGAGGGAAATAGGAAGTGACATGTTAAATGTCAAATAGGATATGAAAGGAATAAAGGGAAAATAAAAGTAGGGATAATGGCATCAACTCAACGTCCCCAAAATCCGTTTACTTGTATTCCTTGTTTCATCCCTTGCGAAACTAATTGAGCCTCCTTATCAACTTTGACCTGAGCCATATTGTGTTGAGTTGGGGGGAAAGTAGTATGTAGTTGTTAAATGCGTATATGTAAACATGTACACTTCTCACATAATGTAAAAGTGAGAGCGAATGAAAGAGAATGGATGGAAATAGCAATATGTGGAGAAAAAGGCGTCGTCAGAAAAAGTTTTTCAACGCCGGCCCGCCCTGGTAACTGATCTCATAATTTTCTCCACACTCTATATTTCCTTGCCTTGGACAATTGCCCACACATGGACACTTTCCATCTTTGGCATTTTCTCCTTAACACTTTTTTTCTTCATTTGTTTCTAGTCAGCTTAAATTACTTTCGTACTTACTTAGTATGTTTTCTCCGCATTACCAACTTGTATTTGTCCACAGCAAGTCTTCTCTATAATTAAACAAGCTTGGGACATATAAAACAAGCTTTTTTCTATTGACAACAGTCATTCTCAGTGCTTCAATTCAACGTTCTTTCACATTGAAATCAAGATATCGTAATATATAAAAATAGTTTCTTCGAAGAAACAACCGAAGTTCATAACAAATTTCCTCTGTGCGTAGATACAACAACATATTTACATCCGTGAATGCTTTGAAAATTCCATTACTTTCCGGCGTCAAAGTATTTCCATATATAGCGGTAATAACGCAGTAAGTTCCTTCGAAGTAGAAAATCTGCTTTCTTCCAGACCGCCATTTCCCTAATTTTTTGACTAAAAGTGAGATTTTTCTTGAGTAAAGTTTTCTTTGTTTGTCAACACATCCAACATTACACTTGGGAATATTTATAAATCATAAAGTCATGCATGAAGAAAAGAAATGCTGGAGAGTGTACATTTGTGGTATGAAAGAAAGGAAATAAATATTTATTATGACAGTATATCAGTTGAGAGGCAAGTTATGGGCTAGAAATTTCTTAGTTTAAAAACGTTATGCGCGATTGCAGTCAAAAAAATAATTATTTAAAAAGAAAACAGTAAGAAAACATCATTCAATAAGAATATCTTTGGAAATAGAGTACGAAAGGATATTTGTATGTAATTAGAAAAGCGCAGAGTAAAAGTGTGGCGGAAAAAAACTTCAGCCACTAACTTGTTCAGGTATTAAAACTAAAGATTGTAATAAGTAAATTAACGGAAGAAAATTTATGACTGTCAATGACAATCTGTTATTTTGAAAGGGAATATAAAGGAGCCGGCATTGCGGCCCCCTCCATCGAAACACAGAAAAATAAGCAATAAAGACAGAATAAATGGAAAAACAGAGAGCACAGACTGTCGTCAATATTTCCGATGAAAGCAGAACTTGAGCCGCTTTGGTGTTAATGACTAGTATATGAAAGTGATTCTGAGGAAATAAGAGCCCGATTTCCATCTCCATTACTGCTTACTCTGATTTCTGTGCATGCCTTCCACACAGCCAAGTCCTCGTTTTATTATAGCCTGTTTTTGTGTATTCAGAATATACACGGATTTTAGTGAAAAAATGCAATAATACAAGCTTTATAGTTTTGTACTGTTTTCAGGTTTGTCGAACCGAAACTGCTTGCTCTTGTGGTAGCGGGAGTGAGCGTGTGGGAACAAACTGATAATCTATGGGCGACATTACTTTGAGAGTGATAAACTCTAAGAAGGAACTACCATTACTGGCATATAAGAATTTACTGGGCTTGATAATGTGTAGCATGGAGGCATCCGGACTACGACGGCTGATGCCATTTAGGCCATATGTCGAGGCCAAGTCTTTGGGGACCAACGAGAAGGAACGAGCATAAAGGAAGAATAAGTAAAGAAAGGAGAAAGAATAAGTTAAGACGAGAGTGAAGAACAGAGATGGGATAAGTTTGTATCGAACTTATAAGGGGTACCTACAGAACATAAGGGACAACTACAGAACATATAAGGGACAACTGCAGAACATATAAGGGACAACTACAGGAAATATAGGGGATAACTACAAAAAGTATAGGGGATAACTACAAATATAGGGGATAACTACAAAACATAAAAGGGATAACTACAGAAAATATAAGGAATTACTATTGAAAGAAGAAGCAATACGCGCAGAATAGGAAGGGATAAAGTGAAGAACAGAGAAGGGAGAGCTACACAACAAAGTCTGAATAGGTAAAGCACGGAGAGGGAATGAGTGGAACAAGTACAGCATACGAAGTAAAGCACTACAGGAAAGTAAAAGAGAGGAAGATACAGCAGTAGAAAGCAATGATAACCTCAGCCAATTTCCTTGTTTCCAGAATTGAGAGATCTTGCCAACTTGACGACTTCAATACTTGCAATTGATTTATTTGTCAGAGGAGAAGGATGAAAACAGAATGAACAACTGCAAATCATTTTCAATGTCTTCACCGCCTTTAGTAGTACATCAAAGCTGTTTTGTATCTTTCACCATTCTGCAAGTTCCCCTGCATTCATGGTCCTTGTGGAATTTCTGGAGAATGAAAGGGCTTGTGGATTCTCGCAATTAGTTTGGGCATGGGATGCACCAGTGCCAAAAAGTTGTACGGATTGTGCAAAAATTCAACGGGTTTTATATTAGGGTATAAAACAATATATAAATTGATGTATACATAACCTTATTTAAATGCAAATCTTGATAGCAAAATCTGTATATTTCATACGGAAATATTTCAGCTCCACAATTCTAAGTAAATGTGAATTCCCTGGCAAATCTACTTGAAAATGGGGGATAAATATCAGTGTATTGCGTGTATACATAGAGCATCACGAAGACAGAAAATCCATGTCCATAGCAGTGCGATTCATTGAAAACTATGGGATTATTGTGTCTTCCATTTGGGGATTTCTCAACAATAAAGGGATATTTAAGCTACAAAATGTATAGTTTAATATTTACAGTTTGGAAAATCTTATAACCAAACAGTGTACATACCAACCAAACAAAATATGAAGGATGTCTATGATGCAAGAACGCAGACGAGGAAGTCAGTTCAATGAAATGAAAGGAAAAAGGAATTTATTCCAGATAGGACAGCTAAAGCAGAAGTAAGATTTTGAATAAAAATCCTAACATTGCATTCCACGGATCTCGTCATTACCAAAGCTGCTTTTACCTATACATTTGCTTCTGACTTTATTTGCTACTGGGATTATATTCTCTGGCTTCGGATAACCACATATGTGCATTTTAAAATTCGGGTTGTACTATTGCTGACATTTAGTTGGATGATGTATCTCCTCTATTTGCTGAACTTCTGGGCTAATGAAAACAGTATCAGTAGGCTTCAACAGAAAATAGCAAGACTCGCAAGAATAGAGCCTGCTTTTGATGTGTTTCATTCGGTGTACAGTGTTCCTCCTCCGCCTTTGACTTCACTAGAAGTCATGAATATTGACTGAATGTTTTGCTTGATGTGGATTATGGGATGCTTTAACTCTTTTCTAATTTCTCTAATTAAGGCAGAACACGTAATTGTGAGAGTTTTGACCCGAAGGTCCACAGGTTTGCTTCCAACCATTTGAAGCTTAATACCTTTCCGTACTGTCTTTATAGTTATACATCTATCTAGAAACTATGATTAACACCCACTACTCTTCTTTACAAAATGATACGCTTACTGCTCAGTCCCCGACTTTATCTCCTCGCCTCTTCGAAGACTGATTGTCTGCTGCCCTTCACTTCGTGACGGTCGCTCAGGACTCTCCTTAATGAATAGTGTTCCCTCTGTATACTAACATACATATATCTACATATTCGTTTTGTTCTATGGTCTCAATATAATCCTGCTTAGCTGTTACTAGGACAATCACGTAGGAATGCCGGCTAGACAAAGACCTTCATTGTGTTGTATTCACAATGAAATTCAAGCGTTTTATGTAGAAAACAGATCATCAGTGCAGTATTTCCAGTTCGATTCAATTCCTTTCCTGACTTACATAACTGACAGCGCTGGAAGGCACCAATTTGCAAAATATTTCAAATCACTCTTTTAATTCAAAATGAATTGAAAATTTTAAAAATATGAATGCACGCCCCAATTTGCTTTGTTTTGTAAAGTTTTACAAGAATTTACATAGTTTTGCTATCTATTCTCCAGAATGAACATATTTTGGCTATACTTTCAAGCATGTGCATACTTGGTTTTATAATGGTTATTAAAATGTACATATTTTGGGAAAAGTTTCATATGAATTGACTTATTTTGTTGGACGTTTCATTGGAATTTTAACTCGTTTGGCGAATTTCAGCAATCAAAGCATCAAACGATGAAAAGTTGCTCCAAATGAAGACAAGTTAACTGAATTTACTCGTTCCAGGAAAATCTTTGTTTCCCCAGAACCTCCGCTATTTCGAAAAAGTAAGTTCGGAAGTTTCCAATGTTTTAATCCTGAAGCGTGAAAATAAGGGGGAAAGTCAATGGTTTCCTCATCCGTTGTTACTACTTATGACCAGCAGACGGAGGACCAGGCAGACTAAGCAGCTAAAGTATACCAAGAACCAGTACATAACATTGTATTGTTAGGTTTTTATGGAGTTACAGCCGGAAACTAAAGGCAAAGAATTGAGTTACTTTTTTTGAAGACCTCAGGATATAAAAGCTACACAACTCACTCCAATGTTCCAAGAGAAAGGAAAGGACCAGAAAAGTAAGAAAAGGAAATTGTAATTCCCTGGTCTGTATCCGATCCAGTTTTACACTGGAAATCCGCGCTTAACTTGTAGGTAAAGTGAATGATTCTACAATTTCATCTCCGAAGTCATTGGAGTTGCTGTGACCATAAATCCTTTTATAATATCTTTACCGGTTCCTCTTCAGTAGTTCTTTTTATTTGACCCCGAGAAGCCAACAAAAATTCCGGACATATGTGTGTTCAAAATATATGGGGGGTAAAATTATATGTATGTTTATATATTAAAAATATAGGTTTAAATGTATATATGGGTGTGTTTATAGCCATCTTATATTGCTGATACAAAGTTTGTATACTGATATCAGCATTTATATCTAAGGAAGGAGATAATAACCTGAATGGAACATGTTCCTTCAATGCTCGCGATTGGGCAGAACACAAAAGATTTGGTGTGGTGTAAAAGAAACATAAAGAAATGTTAACATCCGAGCAAACGGATACATTTGTGAGAGAGCGAGTGTATGACGTGGCAATAATTCTGAATTAGAAGCAAAGGAGAGAGGTTAAGGGGAAAAAATATATAGTTGCGAGATTGATGAGAGAGGTGGAAGGAGCAGAGGAGGTCTATGTACGTAATCCCTTTGAGCTCAATAGACACTAGAAAACAAGAAAGTTTTCATCTTTAGTTAGTTGGAGCTGGCTTGAATTTAAGATAACCTCCCTCCCGCTCTTCCTTATTCCTTTTCGTCGCGACGACAAGAGAACAACGACACACATCCTGGAGACAACCGGGCTTCAAGGAAGTATTAAAACATGGCAGGTCTTCATTCTCTCTCTCTCATTCTCCCTCTCCCTTGCTCATTCGATATCTCTCTTGCTCTCTCTCTCTTTCTCTGTCTTTTTTCTCCGCATGTACTACAGTAATTTTGCGTGTGTAAGACAGACCGATATATGTACTTAGCATTCTAGCTCCAACCTCATCCTTGTCAGAAAACTCTCGTTGTCGTCATAGTCTAAATGTATATGAGAAGTGACGGGGAGAAGTGTAGCTGATCGTTAGTGTCAAAGAAACCACTACATTGAGCAAGTTGATACTTTCGACACCGCAGACATGGTCACAGAGTATCAGACGCTGATTCTCTAAATTAGACCGCATAGTGCAATAGTTACTTAAAAAATCCGACCAACAAGAAGCTGACTCGCTCTTTCTCCCTTCACTCCCGCTAGCCACTTTATCATTTTTTCGAAGCCCCCTAAATGCTCAGCTACTTCCTCCAATTAAATTGACTCTCCTTTGCCATTCCGTTTTGTTTCTGTTATTACTTTCATTTTTACACGTCTCATCTCTTTTCCTCTGCCAGCTTTTATCCCGCGTTTGCCCGCTTTTTCTTCCTTAGATTTTTCCTGACTCGGTGAGCCTGATATTAGCTTTTTTCTACGTTCATATTATCTTGCTTCGTCTATTACTTTTCTCAAATTTTGGAACTTTCATTACTGCTTCTTCTTGAATTTTCTGAGTTTCATAATTGCTTATTCAATGGGCTTTTCTGTTGAATACGTTTGTTCCTTCTCAAATTATTTTCATTTTCTTTGGCTGTCTTAAAATTTTATACTTCTACTTGCGTTGTTGTATTCTTTAATTCGACTCACTTTCCCCTTTGATTTACCTATGATCAGCTTCTTTCTCGCGCTTTTTTGGCTATTTCCTACTTTCTTTCGGTTTCTTTTACATCTGTTTTACTTTGCTTACCTTGATGTTTTTGAATACTTTTGCTTCATTTCACACTTTCATTCGCTTTTGTTTCTCCGTTCACTCTGACACACTAGCTTCTTTGATTTAGTTCCACTGTTGTCATTGCTTTCGCTCTTCGGTTTGCTTACTTTTCTCCTTAAATCATTATACTTTGCTTTTTCTTGAGGCTTTCTTTGCTTTTTTTCTGGAGGTTCCTATTTTTATTACTGATTCCTGACCTCTCTGCTATTATCTCTCATTCAACTTGTAATATACACATTATAAAATCGGTGTAAAGCCGTCCGTCATTCAGTTACTTTAGCGTCAGCGGTAGTCTGTCAATTACGGCGGCAATAGTTTAATGCTATCATGGGCGATTAGGGGACGCGTCCATTGAGTTTCCAGTTTAGGGCTTTTAAAGAGATGTGTTCTTACTAGGCGGTTGGGTTGGGACGACAAGGGGTTGAAAACGCGCTGACAATTCTCTTGTTCTTGTTGTAATCTTTCTACTGTTGAATGGTTATCTTAACAGTATTTAATTATTTATTTAAATTTATTACTTTAACTGAATTCTAATATATGTATAATTTTCCTACCAATTTTTCTGCCGTTTCTATTGTCTTTAAATTTTCACCGTCTGAACACAAAAATAAAATTCAATGAATAATTTCCTTTAAGCTTTCTTAAGTACACAAGTAACAATACAACCGAGACCAGTTTTTAGTTGCCAAGTCCACGGGGGGAAACGTTGGTCTATTACTTTGACTACTTGCCTCATCGACGTTTATTACTCTCCCTTTTACCATACATTTCTAGTTTAACTAATTAAAATAGAAAGCAAGTAAGCTTTTGTTTTATTTTTATCCCATCAATGTCATCATGCATCACGCCTTTCAAATTTCCACCCATTCCCCCAAATATTTCTCCTAAAAACTACGTCGAACAACGTTTATCCATATAATTAAGAAAAGTGTCAACTGTGAGTAGCAAAAATGCTGAGAAAATTGTGTGCCATTAAGCTAAACCGCAACAGCATTGAAAGTGTGTAGACGTATGTAAAAAGATTTTAAAATCTCCGTCAAGATCAGTTAAAACAGAGAAGCACACGGGGAATAAAATTAAATTTGCGGTTAGATTGGGCACAAGTTTTAGCAGCTTAAATGCAATTATGTTTGGGTTGAAAAATTGACAAGGACTTAAAATTGTTTTAAGTAAATTTTGCTGTAGATAATACAATTGTTCTTGGGAGGTAGTGGAATTTGTGGTAATAATAGAAATTTTGATTGAACAACCGACGATAATTTATCGTAGGTTGTTGTTTTTAGGCAAGTGATGCGTACTTGGCAAACATAAAAGCATCATAGTTGTTGTTGCTTCTCTGTGATGGAAACCTATTGTGAGGTTTTAAAAGCACGTTGACAATATCATTTGTTACCTTGAGATACATGTATACCTATTATAATTAAGTTTTCTCTCTATACTTTGTCATCTCCAATTATTAGAATGTTGACGTTGTTTTGAAATTTTAGCGATAGAATTCACATTTTGGCACTTTGCAGCCAAAGTTGTGGCTTTGCTTTAAACCTCATTATGTATGTATTTGTGAATACATAATGAATGTGTGTATATTTATATGTAGAATGTATATGTATTTATAGGTTTGTGTATAATGTAATATGCACCAAGCGTATGTAAATGAATAAAATCTTCCAAACAACTTGAGAGAAGTTCTTACTACGGAGTAGAGTCACCTCAAGATTGAAACTGGCTTTGAAAAGGACGATCCTAATCCGAAAAGACTTGGGGATTCGATATTGATAGTGTGATCTTTACCTTAATCCTATATTGCGAGAATGTTATTCAAAGGAGAATTAAAAAACTTGGTTGGGAAAATAGCTTCATTTTTCACGAAAGTAAAAGAAAGCTTTTTTCATTAATGGAACGAATAGTTGAGAATGGAATAGACAGACTGATTTAAGTATACTCGTTTTATCTTCAGACAATGTATAAGCTTCAGCAGATTCAAAATTCTTGTTATAGTCACATTTATAGAGTTTTAGGCCTATCCAGTGGTTGAATTTAAAGATTTGAAGACACTTCTTTAAGCCCTTTAAGATCTTTGGACTTTCTGAGAAAGATGTTGACCTTCCCATGACTGTATTTAAAGATCCGTAAGAATGCTTCTGGCTATGTTGATGCAGAAAACTCTTACGGCTACATTTCATTTCTACAGGATCTTTCCATTTATAGATGGATAAATCCTGTAGATATTACATTAGATTTCTTCGAACGTTTTGTAGAAAGGTCTATGATTACTTCCTGTGCTAGCACTGGAAGACGCATTTGTTTTCTATTTGAATTTCCTTTCCATAGAAAGACTCCTACATTTGTTATTTTGTCTGCATCCGAAGATTCTTCAGACACTTCCTGCATCACTTACCTCCAAAGAAAGTATACAGTTTGGCAAACTTGGAGGGATAAGAGCGCTGAAAATTTTCAACATTCGAGAATACATAAATCATTGAAAGATTCAGGCAATCAGACTGATGCTTCCAGATCTTTTCAACTCTTAAATAATTACAGAAACTTTTTCATCTACAAAAGGGATATGCGAGAGAGTGTGCAAAGACAGACTTTTTTGCTTGAGCCAATTTTAAGTCCATAATCATCTTCAGGGTAATTGGCATCATCAGCGTCTGCTCATCTGCATTAGCTACTTCCCCCCATGGAATTTACCCTACTTTGTATTTGTGATGCATGCGGTTCCCAATCCAATAGATCCTAACTCGCAATATACATATTTAATTCACTCAGTACGTAGTTTATATGAATTGCATTTCACATAGATAAACGTGTATATATGTTTGCTTCCTATAAAGGGAAGAACGTGTGTAATCATGGAAGATGCGTGATGTTATATAAAAGTGCATTACACACACTTGTGGTTGGTTTTGAATGGAGCAAATTTGATGCAAGATTACATAGATACAATCATACGCGACGCTGTTGAAATTTTAGAGCAAAGCCAAGGATAGCAAAGTCTACAGGAATGTACGTCGTCCACAGCAAGCTTGAATCAACAGACGAATCTCGGAAATCTTGATCGGAAAGAGAGTGTTGCAAGATTGAGGAAGGAAGTCCGAGAGATGAATCCTTTTGTAATTATTATATGTACAAGAAAAAGTGTATAAGCTCACATATGAGGATAAAATATCCAACATGACATCCGCTCCAACAAGTAGCATTGTTGAGAACAAAGACTGGATTCCAATTCTGACCGCCCGCTCAAGTGAAATGAGCTTCGTCCTTTCATGACTATCTCTATAGTCTTTGGCAAACTTTTTGATCAGCCGATGAGGCTCTCTAGCAAGCATCTGTTTACACTCTCTCCGTAATACTTTTTGGCTCTATCGTGTATTTATTCTGTTTCATTTCCTCCATCGTCGTTACACTCACAGTCTTTGGATTTCATCAGGTCTGCCAACAGAATTTGACTCCGGCTTGTTATCTCTCTGATGAGGAGGAAGGCAAGAGCGGATGGAAGGCATGAGAGACAGTGCAGGATCTTATGAAATGGATTCAGCTTGATGTACATAAGTGGATCACATATATAAGTAGTATAAATAGTGGGTGATATGTATTAATACTTGGTAATATGTTTACTATAATGCAGAGTGCATAGCATAAGAATGAGGAGCACTGCAAACCAAAGAAAAGGAGAGCATACCAGAGGAATGCAGAGTGTATCAAGAGGATACCGATTGTAAGGGCATATTCCTAAATCGATCGTAATAAAGCCAATATATATTATATACGTATATAAAGAGGATATGTGCAAGCAATGGGATGAAGCACGAAAGATTTCCAAGGAGAGAGTGATTGCGTCTACGAATGCCCGACCACCATCGTCTTCCCAATAGGGAAGACAGTAACTGTAGTCTTCCGAAATTGAATAATAGTACTTATGGTGCTGTCAGTTTTAGTAAAAGAAAAGTTGGCAGGCGGAGAAACTCGAATATATAAGTCCTCTAGGTGTATAATTGTAAGAAGTCATCAATGAAAATAATGGAAATTGGAAATGAAGCCTAGCAGAAGAAATATTTGGGTTATAAACAAGGGCGGCAAAGTCGTTGTCAGCTTTCGCTACTTATTCTCACTTGGTCGGTGCAGAGCGTGAAATAAAGACCCACAAAGAGTGACTGATTGATAGAGGAAGCTCTTCAGGTTATAGTGTATGGAGGTGGATTGGAGACAGAGGCTCAGAGAATGAAGGGGTGGATATGGACATGGCATTGAAGGCTTCATGAGTCTTCTCACACCCTCCGGACAAACTAACATGTGTATCCAATCCTTCTCTACACAATTCTTGTAATTTGGTGTGTAGGTAACATTTATATAATTTCCTACGTATGATTGTATATTCTACACATAATTAAATTTGATGTGTATATGTGGCACATAACTGCATATTATGTGTATGGTCTGTGATTGTATGTATATTTTGTCCACAAGGTTCAAATAAATTGTATAAGGGTTCAGTTGTGTAGTTCACAAAGTATGTATACAGAAGGACCACCGTGATATAATTTACGATCCATTGTCAGACACCTAGTTTGCACTGCTATGTGAAATCACTTGTTACCTAGGAAAACTTCCTGGAGGGCTCTGTCAAAACAGGTAGATATAAACACAAGGAAGAAAAAACTTGACTCCGAAAATGTCAATATCCACCTCCGCAAGCATGGAGACAAGTCAAGTGGTGCTTCTCCTGGCTATACCTAATTATATCTATAAATTGTAACTCAGCCTATGTTGTGTATTTATGTGCATGTATGTGTTTTGTATACTCGTTATGTATATGAACTTTTATTAAGGTAACTTTGTATGTATGCACATTCATACATATGTATGTAACTAATAGGAAATGCACAAATTTAAGTGTATATATCTATATATATGAGCAGCTTTGTAGCTATGCATGAACACATGGAATATATAGTAACAGGCAAATTCCTATAACCAACACGGATCTTATTAACTTCACAAGACTTTCTCCACTTGACTGAATTCCCCCTTGGCCCATATATTTCCTGCATATAGACACGAATTTTTAGCGATAGCGGTCTTTTTTTCTTTCATTAAATCCTCAGTTCAACATAATAGTACTAGTACCTTTTGACCCTGAGTTTACAACGTTGTACATATTAAATATGCTTGTAGATATGTAATGCATATACATAGAAAAGTAAAAGAATCCTTCTATCCCCAGTATTTAGTAAATGGAATAATGCCTCGGAGTGCAATAATAATATCGACCGGAATCCTATTCATACTAGCGCAGCCAGACAAACACAAAATCACCATTGGGGGTTCTAATTAAGAATGCCAACTTGGCGGTAAGAATCGCAAACCAGTGGATGCCTATATGGCTTCTGTAAAGGATGAGTAGATTGGAATGCAGGATTGCATGGGAATTGTACCACCCTTAAATAACAACAAAAACCACATCACAAGGAATTTCTTTTTAGATGCCATTATAGAGTCACATTCACTGAACTTGGAATTTTTATGTTATTTAGTTTGTTGTGAACTTTACTTTGTTTATATATTTGTTTGGATTGCTTTTTGTAATTTTAATTTCTACACTACAGGCATTGATAGCATGCAAAATTCCAGAACTTATTTTTATTATAATATTTTTGTTTAACATTCTAAACTGAAAATTGCAATTGTGTACCATTTAGGGACAAATAATATTAAGGTAAAGCTACATGAAAATTTATGTAGTACGTCCAAGGAATTCTGCAAAAAGGCAGTGTTACAGCATAAAGATAACTTACACACAGTAGAAAGAACTAAAACTTCTGGGATATAGGCAAGTATCAGACAGAGTAAGCTGTAACAGTTAAGAAAAACTGGGACAAAAAACCATTGGGGAAGAGTATAGTAAAGAAGGGAAGAAAAAACTTGCGGTATTATACTTCGTTGCTCGAATCTTCGCTCCTAGCCCAAGTCAAACAAGTGTAAAGTAGAGTAGCTGAAACCTGTAGATTGCTCCGCTGGTGGACTCCTTTGGTTCCTAACATTCCTTTAGATTCTTTGGATATTACCAGTTACTATTCCTCAACAAAAACCAAGCTCTACGAGGGAAAACGTGGTTAATGAAAAGTTAGGAGTTCTCTTTCACAAGAGGAACTTGTAAGGGAAAACGCGACTTGTACTTCATAAAAATACACAAGCATTGGACATACATACTAAATTGCAGTACATGTATAGCACATGTACTACAAACACATCTATTATTAAAGTATAGAGACCGTATAGATGAAAAACTGTTCTTGATTTGACGTCCAATCCAAGTCAACACATACGATTTATGTACAAATATCCCGTATGAGTGAGATTGACTAAAAATGCGTACCTACACAAACATATATGGTGGACATGTATATACACACTATGCAGATCTATAACATGGCGTATAAATAATATTACTGAAAAATAAAGGGTCACTGAGGAAACGTTAGGGCATTGTGGGAGAAATAAACGAGTGTGTAGTCATCATTGTGGCACAATTTTTATTATATACTGTGTATCAGACCTCAGCACAAACAACCTGCAGACTTGATTCCTGTAGAGAAACGATAGTGTATTAAGTCGAGAGAAAAGAGCAGGAAAGGGTCCATGGAGAAATTCATGAATGAAAACTCTACAGAATTCCTACTCTCCATTTGTTTAGGGTAATACTAGGTGCTGGAGAATGCTCTGCACTTGAACCCGCAGTTTCCATTTTTAACCAATTCCTCTAAGAAAGCTACAGTTTGACAGGGGGTCCAGCATTGCATTGTGCGGATACACTTATATTTAAATAACTATACCAATATACATAACTATACCAATATACATATAGAAATTCTTGCATAGTTGTGCTAACACAGCTTGCGAACAGTGTTGTGTACCCATATAATTACAAGCATAATTTTGGAGTATAGTATTTATAGACACTTATATACAACACATTTATAGGGAGTCAGAGCGCGGTTAACAAAAGTTTCCATACTAACCTTCCAAAAGTCCTGTTGATTATAATCCAAGATAGAGTTTGCAAGTCATCAAGTCTAAAGTTATTCAAGAGCATGTGCCTCATTGAAATAGAATACATTTAAAGCATTGGCTTTCCCATTGGAAAGTTCATAGAGCTCACACTTTCCCCTTAATTTAATTTTCATTTCCTTGCACACACTCAACCAACTGTGTATAAAATTACATGAAAGTATACAGACAATGTATAGGTTATGAATATAATATTAAATTGTCAATAGCAAACTAACAGAAAACCATACACGAATCAGACTTGCATACGAAATGGTCTCTATAACAATATAGATACAACACTCGATATAACAGTATATGCGTATATATATATATATACTGTGATGTAAAAAATGAAGATGCTAAAATAGTCCACTATATACATAGAGTTCAGATTGCACAGTACCTATGAAGATACAGATGGAATATAACTTGTACGGGTTTACGCGTACATTGCAAATGAAAGAGCCCATTCTCCGGAGTAGCTTTGTGAAATGAAAAACAAACTTTTTTTGTTGATAAATCTATATAAACTAAGTTAGTATTTTCAACGGCAGACTTATTCCTCGGACTGGAGGGGAAATGAAAGGAATGGAAGGTCCGCATCAATTTTCCATGTAGTAGTTCCAAGTATGTAAACATTTATTGTGTAAAGTGCGACCCCGGAGAATTTTATCAAAACGTAAGCAAGTGATTTATTTAAAGTAAGGAAGGCAAATACTAAAAGTTCCTCACTCTGCATTAACGCTTTACTTTTGTGTATGCTTTATTGGCAACTGCAAGTGCCATTTTCTATTTAAAACTCTTCTCTAAATTATATTTTCAGCTTCAATCACACAACCTTTACACCACCATTTTACATTCCTATATATGGGCACAAACAGTACTGAAGAATAAATTTACCGAACGAACCTCTGACTATATTACTATTACTTATTCTGACACGACAGAAGCAGTGTGGAAGATTGTTTTATAACTATTTTACAATTTTGAAGTCAATGAAAATTCTAGGAAATAATGATTATTGAAATTTATTCAGATTGAACAACTAAAAATTTTGTTAACAGGAGAAATCAGGTAGTTGTGCCAAGGAAAAAATATTATCGCTAAATTATAGTACACTAGAATATTTTTAGTGTACTCAGTCAGCAATATTTTTACCGATGGTGATGGAGTTTTATTCAGAATGTCTGAAAGATCATCAGGGAAAAATATTGCTTTCTGGAAGACCAGAAGAATTTACGGAGAAAAAGTTTTCCTATTTTTCCAATCTCCTGGCGATGTGAAAGAATTCCTGAGAAATGAAAGCAAATGGCACCATATCGCTAACACCTTTCCTGAGGTGGTGAAACAACGTCACGATAAGCTAATGTCCGTCATTTCTGACCCAGTGCGGAGAATCTGTGAAAGGCCTGGGGCTACCCAAATGACTAAAAGCTTCACATTGTACACACCATAGGTTTGGTATTCCAAGCTTGTTCATTTGAAGAATGTTTATGTGTGTGTGTGTGTGTCAATATCCATGGATCGTTGTGAATGTTCTCTGAATGGGCTTTCTATTCATGTTTGCGTCTATAAGTTTCTTATGACAGTGAGGTTGTCTGCGTGTGTTTCCAATGCATGCACGTACATATAAGTTTCTTAAGCCAGAGTGTCTACAAGTTTTTGGGGGGTATACGTTCCTTCGACTTATGATACCTCTTATAGGACTGCCGTGTGCAGAAGTCCATGTTTTCATTATGAATATGAGAGTGTCTATGTGGGTGTCCAATGTGCAGTGGAATGAAAGAAAAAAGATGAGAAAGTAGAGAAGAGAAATAATAAAAGACGAGGGATGAAAGGATCCCAATGGTATAAATCAAGACCAGAGGCTATGTTCTTTTCTGTGTTGCACGTGCAAGACTATAGTAAGTACGAATTACCTAGTAATATCCCGTAGTTCCCTTAAACCATTATTACAGAGGACAAAAAACGGGAGCGGTATGTGAATGAAAGAGTATATCGAGCCTTTTCCTTCTCCTGCTGCTCTTACCAACGTCCTAGCGAAACGTTTATGGTTTTTATATAACTTGTCGGAGCATTTCCGTCGTTCTTGTTGGTATAGATTTTTTTACAGTGAATTTTTATTATTCAACTATCTTATGTACGTAACCTAATCAACAAGAGACCTCAGATCTTGTGGGAGTTGCGGAAGTATACCGACACTAAAGGAAATAGTCGTGAAAATAGAAAATGGGTCTAATACTTTGTTATAGAAAGTTGTATCCGAAGTCAAATACCAAAAAGGAATTTGTATGTTACTTTATGTACGTTTTTGGTAGTTTTGTATAGACATAGCTCTTGGGTCTTTCTTTATAAGGCTGTCGGCAAAGGATCCCAAAGAAACAACTTTGTATTTCCCTAATGTCTTAATGTATCAAAATTTACTGTACACTAATATCAAAATGTGCCAAAATTGAGAACTCTATGATTGGTTCCTTTTGACTTAAGAGTTTTTGCATTTCCGATTTGGTAGTTCTTGTACTAAAAGGATGTTTTGGGATCCTTTGCTGACTTTCTGTTGCTTTACATACATGTCTGCATAGGTATTTTATGACTATCTATATATAAAGCTATTTGTGACTTTATAGAGTTCTTGGGTTTAAACTTTGTATAGCTAGTTATAAATTTATATAGTTATTTGGCTTTCTCCATAAGCTTTGAAGCCCATTGAAAAATGTTATTTGGCCGAAATTGAAGAGACAATAAAACTATTATTATAATTGCAATTTACTTTTACTGTACATCCTCTCCTATTTTCTTTCATTCTGCGTTTCTTGTTTGCCTCCTATGGTTTAGCTAAAAATAAGCTCTATAACATTATTTTAAACATTACCCTGGTAATATGTACAACATTACGTTTACATATCATTCGTATCGTTTTGTAATACGGACGTAACTGAATGGTGTGCAACACTAATGTTGAGTACACCAAAACCCGCCTGGACAAGGCAATACCTTTTTAGTACGACTTGATTTTTACATTGAAGTTCGGCACATTGTAAACAGTTGCGAAAATTACTGTCAAATGTGGAACACAATGTAGAGTTGAGAAAATATCAACTAGTTCAAAGCAAAATCCCAAAAAGTAATTGTGTTTGACGACTATGACCCTATACAATAGTATGTAATACAAGTAACTGTTAAGGAAAACATTATTGGAAACACACATTAAAAGATTTGTTGACACTTTCCCGAAGAATTGCATATGTGCATAATTTTTTGAAGTCAAATACATAGTAGATATAATATATTGTCTATATATAATCATTGTTACAATAATTAATTGAAATAATTTTACAACCATGAACATTTTTATGTAAAATTCAATGATGTTGTGATATTTTTTCGACGCATGGCAGTTGTTTTTAAGTAGTATTTTCAAAGTTTTAGTTGTAGTTAATATTTTTTGAGTCTTGGTTATACTTTATCTTTTACACCCATTGTTTTATACGAAGTATTTTTTTGCCATTTGTTAGTAATGCGATTGCATTTTTTATATTTGCAAGACAGTGTCCTAATATAGGTAGAAGTATTTGTGTTCTTGTGATTTAAATGTTTAAGAGAATGTGAACTTCTGCGACTTTGCGGTTTCTTCGTCTTTGCCTTCCCTTAAAATTTTCGCACTTATTGATATCACAGTATAACTCTTGCACCTTTGTGTTGAGACAGTTAGAATGGAATGAAAACTTTAGAGCAAGATTGCTCAAGGAACATCCTTCTATAATAAGTTAGAGCTCGTAGGATAAACAGAGAGATCCAGCTTTTGGAAAAGTTTGAAGAAAGTTGTATCTAAATCCCAAGTTATTTTTGCCTTTTAAAAATTGACGCGAAAAAAAACATACGAGCTTCTCAGACAAAATCTGCTTACTACAACGAATCCTGGTCCAAGTTTTCTATTTGGAAGATTGAAAATGTGGAGAGTTACAAAAAGTTAGCATTGTGAAGGCAAAATAGTTGGAGTAATCATGACCGATGTACTCTCGTTTAAACTGAATGACATTACTTTTTCAATTCTAACGTTATATATACGAAGTAGATTTAGCTTCTATAATTTTCTCAGGAAATACGAGCGTGCAAAAAATGGGAAAATGCGGCAAATTATACAAAAAACGCGACAAGTAAAAAATACGCTACTACAAGAAATTTTCAACAACGGGATGAAATCTTGCAATGGTAAAATTTTTCAAGTTGTTTTTGTAATGCAAGACAAAATGGAAACTACGAATTTGAAATACAAAAACTACACTTCTTGTCGGAGATATCAAATACATCTGCAAATATCATATATTTTGTTCAATCCCACCAACAAACTAATCTGGAAGCTGAGAGAATCAAAACAGCACTCAAGAAAATCAAAAAAATTAGCATTTCCGCCGAAATCCTTGATTGTCAGCATTTTTTCTTGAATTCATCCAGCAAAGTAGCAACGCCGTTGATCCCAAGGATTGCTACTTGTTGAGAACATTAGATGGAGATGAAACGTATGAATTTCTAGACATTCGACGTACAAATATGTGGAGAGCCTTGGAGGAGATAATGCCCTCACATATTTCCTCCCCTTTCCGGACAAGTTTTCCAGTGCGCAAGGTAACACACATTTGGTTTTATCATTCGACAACTCATATTTCATAAAAAGTTGAAGATGTATTAGGAAATAAGAAGGTACGACGTATTATAATATGAATTTTTAAATTTATACTATAAAAATATGTTTGGTGACGTGCAAAAATATAGAGATATGATTTTTAATACAGAAATTATAGTGATACTATTATGTAGAACATATACATGCACCTTGCTTACAGCAGAAAATATAGAGAATAGTATGGAGAATATTATATGACGAGGAAGAAGATAAGTGAAGTGGTGAGCTGTGGAGGTAAGAAAGGGATGGAGAGGAAGTTGTGAATCTCTGCCGTTTCTCAGCATTCTCTCTCTACTTTACGCTTCACATGCATTTTCAAATGAGACTAACGTACATTTTTCCCTTGCAATACCTCCTTTTCCAGGCCTTAGCCTGTAGCCTAAACGTTATCACGTCGCATTTATTGTCCTCAGCAAATCTTCAAGAACAGATTCTCAGCGGAACTCATGCAAAGTATTAGAATTTTCTATACTCAACAGGGACTTCTTATTTTGCTTCAAGTACCTGTAGCCAGATAGGACGTTGTGTCTATATAAAATATATAATATGTTTTATATCAACACGCGTATGGAAATTTCTACGTGAAACCTTGTGAAAGATCCTCACATCAGACCTGTATGGAAGCACTTCTATGTATGTAGTGGAATTCTACATAAAAACTTCAATGCATGTAAATTTTGTACAATCTATATGTAACGTTGTATGCACAGATCTCTACCAGCGTTATGAAACTAGTTTAAAAATGTTAACAGCATACTTACTGCCATATGGACACATTCTGCTGTACATAATTGCATAACATTACCTTTTCCTTAGCATCAATGCTATGGAGCGTGCCTCCGGGAAAAGACGGTTGCTGTGGGAGGAGGCGGAAAAACGTATGAACATTCGAGGAAGATGGAAAGATAATGTATCCGGTTTAATCGGAGGTGATCAATTTGTCATGCAAAATACTTGTCTTGCACACTTCTATGCACATTCAAATGACAGACATGAGGGAAGCCACTTCATCACACTCATTCAAAGCTTGATTTAGATGGAGAAACTGCCATTGTGGAAGCAAGATTTACTGAAACAGCAATACTGAGATGCGCAAAGCTGCAATTTTCAATGCAAAATGAACATAATGACATTTAAGAAGTATTATATGAAAAACTCACGAGGTAAATGATATACACACCAGCCTTCACACACAATAATGTGCATGATCAAAACTTACGATAGAGACTCTCAGCTTGTCTAATGATGCGCAAAAGTCAAGATAAAAATTTTAAAACTTGATATCTGGTGATGTGCGAGACAAGGCTATAAAGAGCACACTAAACCAAGGTTGGGAGATGGACAACCTAGTAATTAGAAAAGCACATACGCTTGCTTTAGAAACAGCTCTGTATAGCGGGGCCGGAGACTTACAAAAGGAGGGAGCTCAGAAGAGAATAAGAAGGGCTTGACTAAACAGGAATAACCTTATTTCTCCGGTCGCTGTATACAGACTTAATTAATCAAGCTACGAGGACCCTTTTTATTCACAAGAGTCATCTGAAATGACTCACCCATCTTTTATGCCTCGCATCAACTGTCTTGTTTACATTTACGCTGACGTGTGAACGCTCTCACCATCCACTCTCAATTGAGCTAACAGGTAGTGATTGTATCATCACATTACTGGCATCATATACTCGCTTATAAGTCAGCAAGTGATTGGTTTGGTATATGCTACACGTTTTGCAAACTATATGTTCTATGCATGTTGTGCTTGCGTCAAATTCTGCAACAGTTATTCAGTAGTCAACATATACGTACATACATTCTTCCAATACATAGAATCTTCAAGATGCCCTATTGCGCTTTACTTTTTGAGTACAAAAGCTTGATTCTGCATGTACATACTATCATTATTTGTATCTAAGTATATCTCCAGCATGAAATAGTTCAGTGCATAGCTCTAGTATTGTTAAAGTTGTAACTATTTCGTGACATAATATATATCCCTTTACTCCTCTCATACTCCATAAGTGTGACATGAAGATGTGCATGCTCACCAGACAAGTACTGACTCGTTAAAACATCAATAAGTACTCACCTGCTGTACTCCCACGTTGAAGGAGCTACAATTGATGAGATGTCATTTTGGTGATTTCCTCCTACTCTGGTGACTCGTGTTGGAGTTTTTAGTGCACTAATAATTCTTATGTGAACAAGTGAGAGCTACCAAACTCGGTCAGTCTATTATGCACAGTTAATGCTATCCAACTGGTATCAAGAGAGATGGTTGTTGCGTGTGAGTCATAGGACTGCAGAGTAAAATTCAGTGACTTTGCTGTGTGGAAGACTATAATTGCACGTACATGTCCTCCCGCTCTTTCTACGGGTTTAGCATGCAAGTGCATCTTCGATTCTTTGCATTTATATCTGCGCTGCAAGTAAATATCCGTCTGTTTATTCCATGCGTGCTACATGTAGATAATATATTGTATGTATGCTACATGTAGTTCTAATATAATGTGTGTATGTTTTTGTCGGAGCTAAAAATACTGTTATGCCTTATCTCCATGTAGATACTGAAATGGGATATAAATGTCATGGCTAGCTTGCTATAACAGTGAGTTCCAGTGGGAAAAAGTGTGCTTAAGCATCGAAATGTAGCCCATAAAGAATTGATTAGATTCTCAAGCCGCCTGTCCCAGTCACTTTTGGAAGCGAAAATTGGTTAAATTTAAAATTTTAATGCTACGTCAATTAAAAAGTCTTTAACGTGAGAACAGGAGTGTCTGATTCTTTTTAGTAGTAGTTTTTCTCAACCACTTCCCCGTCACCAGTAAATTATTGTCTGCAGAGCTGCAAGACGAAGCAGGAGTTAACTCATTAGAAATTATGAGAAATGCAAGCTAGCTTATTTGCGTGCGATGGGGAGCTGTTCTAGCAAGCTGAAGTAGAAGGAGAAGAATTTGGAGAAAGAGAAATGAGTGAAACTTTCCCGCTGGCAACACTTCAACCTTCTACACTCCAAATCTCTTCCATATGCTTCCCATGCACGTACAATCCACTCCCAAGTATAATTTTCATGTTAGGCGATCATTACTGGAATATCATATGAGGCTAATAAACTAACTAGACAAAAACGGCCGCCTGCTTTTAGCTATTCACCAACTTACGTGTCTCCTACATAACATGAATATTCCATTTCTGTATCACCGTGCTGGAAATGTACATACTTGGAAACAGTCAGAAGTTTTCATAAGTTTTTGCCAGTGTGTTGCGAATGCACAGATTTCTGCTTGTTAATAAGTTACTCCGGGGTTTAAGTTTTGCCATTTCCATGTATTACTAATTTTCCGCTACGATATTTTTCCTTTTTTTGCACATATAAACAAGCCAAAGTTTGCAAAAATTGTTCTTTTTAATTGGAATATTTGTTAATCTTGCCATCTTAATTATACTAACGATGTCGTATTTCTAAATCGTGATTGTATTCGTAAATAACGTTATTTTTTCATTATTACCTAGCTATGTGGGTGTGTTTAGCTCAACGTCATGTATACATGACAATTATTGGTTGGGTGCACATGATCATTATAGATTGTGTGAACATGACTGGCTTAGGTGGCGGATATTATCAAATCCGTGAAAAATACATACATTACGGCTTTTATGAAATTCCGCTGATACTCTTGTAAGCGAACTTGATACTTTTATATATGTATATATATACATATATATATTGATACCCAATTATGATGCATATAATACATACACTGAGACTTGTTTCATGAAATTCCATACATGACACTCTCATGATGATAAGTGTTCAAAAGTTTATTATGAAAGTTTATCGCCGACTGTGAGAAAAGAAATATTGGTGGAAGAAACCCAAGGAATTTTGTAGGCGTCGGCTGTCACCTCACGCTTTTACTAGAATGCCGGGGAATACATGATTTCATCGGATTCAGTTTTCGATGGAGGTAAATTCAGAAAAATGAATTATAGTGGCACTGTATCCTATATGCAACATTTCATAACAACCCGATCATGCATCAAGTCCCAACAGTAAAGATGCAATCCACTTGTTTATTTATGCGTATGCATCATAGTGTTTGTACTTAAGTGTATATCAGTGTTGATACGTTTTAGGCATTTGTTCGTACCACAGCACGGATATTTATATATATGTTGGTATCATACTGTTTGTCTTTTTGTTCTGTAGGTAACCATAGTGTGATCCATATGTTGATATCATAGTTTTGATATTTAAGTGAAGGTATCATTGAGTTAAATCTAGAAAATTTGACTAGTGGCTTGAATATGAGTGTTGATGCTGCTTGAAACAACAGGGCTTGGCAGATGGAGAAAAGGAATTCAAATCAGAAGAATCCTGTATTAGTAGAATATACGTATACATATTAGGGTCTGTTTTACGGAGGATGTCTACTCCGTCGTGCGATGAATGTTGGAGTTGTTTTCTATTTTCCAGGCTCGTGTCCCGCTGAATTAGAAGCATTGTGTGATGGAGAGTGAAAAGGCTAAATAGGAGGACTTGGTGCCAATGAGATATGCATGGTTAATATTTGTAAGAGATATGCTGTGGTGGAAATGATTTAATAAAGTGGATTTAAATGTATGGGAGACGAGTATGAAATGAAGTTGAGGAGCAAGAGGCATATATACTTGAGAATATGGAACCCAAGCTGTAGTGTATACTTTAGAGTATGCAAAACAAGCATTATTGTATCTGTACTTATGGTGCAGAAGAAGCATATTGAATGTAGTAGTGTGTACGAAACAGACACATAGTTGTGTACAGCCTAAAGTATTCCTATGTCTGGTGAATAATCGATAGAAATTATAGGCCCTAAAATGCTAAGAATGTGTCATTTATCCTTCTCACAACTTCAAATCTTTATCTCCACAGAGCCTAATAAACGATCTGTATTGATGTAGGTGTGTATAAATAAATGTGAAAATACGCACCAATAAGTCAAAGCAGCCTGCAATTGTGAGAAGCTTTTTCCCAGCGAGTTTGTTACATAAGACCTTTTGTTGTCAAAAAGCAGTGTATACAGAATTTCCTAGTCAAGTTATTCTGACTCACAGGATTTCAAGTCAAGCGTCTCTAGTCTAAAAGGTTTGAAGTGAGGCATTTATGATATTTTACAGCTTTTCTAGTTAAGCGTTTACAACCCCTCTAATAAGGCGTGTTAATTTCTAGTTAGAGTATTTTGAATGCATACAACAACCTTGCAAATTGAAACCACAGAGCATTTTAGTCACCTCGTTTCAAGGCTTAAACATTGTAATTTAAAAGCACATTTCACTTCGAGTTACGGAATTTCAAAAGCACTTCCACTAACTTCTAATCGAGACATTTTCAATGTACAGCTCCATTTTCAGTACTAAGGAAAAGTAAGTGCCTACTAAAACGAATACCTCATGCAATTCTATTAGAAAGCAAGTCATGCAACATTTTCAAGAGTTGTAGATATGTGTAATTACCAGGATACGTCCGTATACGTCCCAAATATCTGAAAGATACACGGTCCGTTGTGATGTTTTGAGAGTGCTTATGTTGTATCATGTAATTTAACTGTACATTCTGGCAATAAATACACGGAGTTTGTGTCAAATTTTCGATTATGATATGAGACAAAGCAGGCTTATAAGACGCAGCCCATTACTTCAAACGTTCGATTAACCTTTAATGAATTAATTCTCGATGGCGAATGAATAGAGCGGAAGACTGCTACATATTCTGCCTCTTAATTATCCTCAAGTATTGAGAGGCGTTTTTCTTGCATTAGCGTATCCCTATTATAATATCCATCTAGCTCGTATGTTGATGTAACTATATGTGGATTCACACTCAAGCTTGCTAACTACATGAAGTTTTCGGCGAGTAAGGAGATGCAAAGCCGAAAGTTATGTTCATTCAAATACTGCAGCTAGCTGCTAATGTCTCTCCAAAGTATGTCAAGTTAATGCATGGTGACCAGTATAGGCGTAATTATACTAAAAGCTTGTTATAATACCTGACATGACTTGATATGATAGAGACACTCTTGCGAAAAACACAAAGGATTTTCATTATATCTCTGAGCTTTCACAGTGCTAATACTCTGAACTTCTACTACGAAACTAACAATGAAAATATCTATAATAATACTAAAAGCTTTTCATATAAGAATAGTAGCAGCTTCTTGTATTAAAGAATATTGGGAGCTTATTATATCTTATAGTAGAACACTGCGATTCTTATATAGCAACTAGCAACACAGAAAATTTTATATAAGAATGGCGTTTCTGATACAAAACTATGAACTCCTATGCTAATACAATGCAATACATTAATTATGTACTATTCTATATGGCAGTACATTCGAGAAAGGATTACTCTGAGGGAATTATAAGACAAGACACTTGTTCTCTTGTTACACTGACTACCGAAGTGGGTACTACCATGAAATACCTCTTTTAAGGGGAGACTGTGGCTTTGTACGTTATACTTTCACCAGAAAACGTAAAACATCGTGAAGCGTACCGGAAAACAGAGTGAAACATAAGGAAAATACGCTGAAGCGTACTGGAAAACACTCGAATTGAAACTTAGATAAAGGGATATACACTGAAACATACCAAAAAATACACCGAGCTATATAGGAAAACAAGCTGAAACATACAGGCAACCAGGCAAAACAAGTGGAACCACAGTGAGACCCATATACTATACCAATCCACCAGAGAAACGCCTGAGAAACACTTGAGGGAATTTGCCTACAATAATTTCAAGTAAAAGCCTGGCCTCATAAGTGTGCCCATATGTGGATGGTAGTCAAGAAGTAGAGCTGATTGTCAGACCGTATGTACTGTGTTATCCAGTGGGAAAGATTGCAAGCATTGAAAGCAGCTTAACACCCGCCTTATACATCCTCACAACTGTGCACCACATTTGTTACCATTAAAATTTTCCCTTCATCTCCTCTACTTCCAGCAATAAGCGTTATCTCTTTTGCAAGTACGGGTAGTATATACTCTACTTACACCATCTTGGAAGGAGGTCTTATCATTACGGCGATTTCCGTCTGGCTCTCCTTGCAGATTCCTACAAGTGATTATACCCCGTGGGTTATATGAAATCCCTTGTTTGGCCAGTACCTACTTCTGTGTATGCCTTAGAGTCATTTAAGCAAGTACCGCATTGCTTAAAGGAAAATCTTATTATTTTTGAATCAAATCGCCTTCGCCTTCCTCCAATTCGCATTCGGAAGGGCTTACGCCCTCAATACTATAATCACATGCAGGAGCTATGCAACAGCGAAATACGCTGGGCAAGCTGTGCAATATTCAGGATTCCTTGGAACAACTTCCTATAATATCGTTTGGTTATGTTTTAACGACTTAGCTTGTCAGAGTTTGGAAAGCCAGGAAAGCCTACAAGCATATCAAGACGAAGGTACTTGTTTATCTGTAGTAATTAAACCTGGATTTACTTACAATTAGTACAAAGTAATCACAATCTGATTTGGGACATGAGCAACTAAATGGAAATGGTTCATTGTCCGTTTGACAGACAAGCGCTCTGAACCCCGAAACATGGGATTATCTAGCTTTAATCAATTATACGTGTACTAGTATCCGTATGTTCTCGAGGTTCTTAAGGAAACAGCTATGTTACTTTTATAAAAGTACATATTCGTTGTACATTTTAGTAGCCATTCTACTACCCACATACATATTAACTCTACAATCTTCCACATTAATTTCATACACTTGCATATTAATTGTACACACTACATTTTAACATTTAATTTCCCGATGATTTGCGTATGAAAGCAAGCAACCTTCTAAGGTTTTGTATGCCTAGGTAAAGTTTGAGCGCCAACCAAATGACTTCCCTAACTTGTTGTTTGTTTCAAACTAACCCATTTGGATCACGGCAAAGGTTGTGTGTTCAAGGAAGGTTTTGTACTTGTAACAAAGGTTTTATATCCACGAACAACATACACAAAATGAGCATGTTTCAAGGTAATATTTCCATGTCTCATTAAAGATGCTTTGCAAAAGACGTAAAAGCCTGGAATCTAATATAGAGCATTAAAAACAGAAGGCAGTTCCAAGGCCAGAAATTCTTTAAACATCGGCAGCAGCTCTCAACGAGAAACACAAGTTTGTTTTGAATATTGCAAACATGAACTGACACACACACGCGTAGTTATGTAAATATAACCTACTAATAAAGAGAATCCGCCAAAGAGAAACTCTACAAGGAAGAAAGTTTCAGAGGAATACATTATTAACATGGAAGAGAGTGAACGGAAGAGAGAGTGAGCGAGGCTGAAGCTGAAAGAGAATAAAGGAGGCGAAGTTACATTGCCATTGTTGATACAATTCTGAAAATGAACTTTTGTTAAGTTCCCATTGTTTAACATTTTGTTGTATTCGTTAAAAGGAAATTTAATAAACGATTTGTTTCTTCTTTCTTCAGTCGCTGATGAGGAACATGTGAATTTTGTTTACTCTTTCTTCACAGATGACTCCCAAGCATAATTTTGTGGGTAAACTTTCTTGAAAATATATATAAAGTTTTTGCGGTTTTGTTTTCATAGCAACCAGGAACATCGTCGATGTACAGCCAACTACAATAAACTTTAGTTACTAAACTATGCTCTATATAAATATTCAGTTAAATTTCTACAATGTAACACTGTAGCATACAAAGTTTATTGTAAATACTCAAAATGTAGCAGAGTTAACAGCAAATAACATTGAATGTATATACATGAATTTGGATAAAGTGTGCACTAAAACATTAAAGATAGTATACTTTATTTAACGTAGTGAAGTTTACAATAAATACTTAAAATATAGCAAAGCTAACAGTAAATTATACACAATGCACCAAAGTTAACGCAAAATGGAGCAAGATTTACACAAAATATTCATCATGGAAAGATTCTATAGAGAGGTTTTATTACTGGAGGCTCTTTACATTGTCAAAGCTTCATAAGCCTTAAGGACAATCGAACGATTGTGAATCAGGATTTGTAATTTTATTTGATGCTCCAAAAGCCTTCTCTCATTATAATTCTCTCAGCTTTGCAAAGATTGCTTGCCAGACTCCCTTCCTAGTGTGCACGTTATCAGATGAACACAACTCGGGAATAATAAGGACGCCGAAATAAATAAGCAATTCTTCCAACATTCATAACCTCTACGGTACGGTATTTGGATACTTTATATTTGCGAGATGCAGATACTTAGATACCGTAAAGCTTCCGAGAAGTTCTCAAGAAGAGATACAATAGCACGTATTTTCATACTTTTGATGCATTTAAAATCATGAGGAAAGCAATAGAATGGTCTTAAAGAGAGCAGCCTTAAACCTCAGTTCAACTTCCACGTCCCTCGCATCTCATAAGCTTACAACATTAAAGCTTATATGACACATTAGTTTACTACCAAGCAATATAGAAATTAAGTTCGTACATAATAACATGTTGTTACTGTGGAACTTATTGTTAGTATAACATGTGCATAATAATAGTGTGTAAATACATACGACTTCTCAACTAGTCGTAGGAATGAAAGGGTGCATGGAAGTACGTGGAAAGAAAGATACATATCGGAGAAGTAGAGAGGCGAAAGTTGAAAAGGTTACGCTCTTTCCGAGTGTCTAGTGTCCCATGGATTGTTGATAACTTTTCCATTTTAATTGTGAGCCTTGTATCCAGTGTAATGATGTATGTGAAGAATCCGCCGGGTCACCAGAGGGGACACGTTCAATGTACTGGAGATACTTGTTCATTATAATGCAAATACATTGTATGCACTTAATCCCTATAATTTAATGAGCCTGCCCTGAGCAGGACGTGGCTTACTGTTAAGCGAGCGAGGCCGAAGTACATGTTCCGGAACAGGATAAACATTTTGTAGACAACTAATCGAAAGGAAAATAATAGCAGATATATAACAACATAAAAGATGTACATACACAAACAATGACATAAACGGTATATATAAATAACATACTGAGTGATACACACAAACAAAAACCGAGTATACAAGTGTAAATACCGACTATGCAAATAAATGTATCATTCGAGCAAGGCAAGGTATTCAAGTATATAGAAATAGTTATGTACGCAATGTACCAAATATTGCTACAACGTCTAGTAAAAGTCTCTAAGTCGCACAGAGTCGCTGCTTCGTACAACTGTCAAGTCGTATTTAATAATATCGTGTAATTCCCAGTCCATTACATTTTGAAGACGAGTGGCAGAGATAATAAAAGAAATAAGGAGTAATTTCCCTTTTCATTCTCTTTGCTTGTCTGTAGTTACTGTTCATTGTTCTTTACTTCTGTTACGGCTCTATTATGTATTCGTTAGTACTAACAATGTGTTGCTCTTATAATTTCAGGGCAGCCAGATTTCAAATTTGCAAGTCCTTTAACACTCCCATAGGCTCTTCTGTATTAAACATTTACGTTATAGTTCTCTAGAGCATTCGCATTTAATTGTTTCCGCCATTCATCTAATTCTATTACATATTCAAATAACAAGACCACGTTATTTTAAGGTGCATATACCAAATAGACAGTGTCGGCAGATAATGTTGTAAAGTTACGAAGTATAAAAACACAAAGTAACATATCTGTAATAACGATGGAAACACACGAGATCATCTGTTTCACACGCTCACTTGATTTTCAAGTGTCCGTCATTAAACTAACTACAGAAACATTCACGAAAGTAATAACTCTATGTCTCACTAAGTCAATCGGTGATACAAAGTATATGACGAACTCGCCTGCTGTGCTGGGTTGGTACGAAAGAAATGCAATTTGCAGCGGCGCTGAGCTAAGGGCTGACATAGATATTTAGTGTCATTTGTCTCACGGTGCCCCATTGGTACATGTTGGTAGATGCTTACATTAGTTCAGGGGTCAATAATTAAATCTGTACAATCGAATATTCAAGGTTTTAGTACTATATTGTATTCATGTTACGGGTGAAATCTGTGGTTTATAAATTCCAAAAACTGCTATAATTTGAAATATATCCACTCTCGCCTCGTTTAGATACCGTCGTTTGGGGGGTGTCTTGCCATATCCTAATTACCTAGGTGATTTATATCTTTAGCTTATTAAATGGACAGAAAGGGTGGTTTATTTTAATTTTTCAAGCTGAAAAAAGGTTCTCTATTTATAGGTGAATCTAGGGCCATATAAGATGTACAACATCATGGAACCACTGATCACCCAACAGTCCACTGTTCATCCGAGGAAATATCTGTACCTATACATTTCAGAAATAACTGAGCTCATACATTTGTTAATATTGATTTCCGACGGCTTGTATTCTGACATATTTGAACAAATATGTCATAAAATAAGTACATTATTATCATTTTTGACTAGGTAACATACGCCCGCCGTGACACTAGCGTGCCCCTACGTTCCACTACGTTCCGCCACCTCTGCACACATAATACTATACAGCGGATATGCAGTGTAATATTGATATACCTTTAATTTGTGTTCGAGACGCTATATAGTTATTTGTAGTAAAAAACTTGTAAGTGTTTAATGTACTGATACTGCCCGGGATCACACGACTTGTGAACTGTGAAAGACTGTGTAACGTTCTAACAAGGAAAGATTCCAGTACACGGACGGTTATTAGTTTTCAATAGGAACCCCGGTTGTAGATCATGTTGAGCTTCCGCAATAAAAATGGACATTGGAAGTAGTTCAGTGTAGTGTGTTACTGCTCATTGTAGTAATATACACTGTATTCTGTGAGTATATAATGTATGTAGGCCATGTACAAGTGTAAAGTATGTAGTGGATATTTGATGCGAGCGTGATTCACAGAATTTAATAGAGGATCGAACTTGTGGAGTCTCGTCCATATGCTTAACCATCATGTGTGTCTACTATCTATCATGTCTATCTAAGATGTCTGAATTGCTGCTGAAGAATTGTGAATTTAATAGAGAAATATTTTCTGCTCGACAGGTCATGTATGCTTTGAATATTAACATTTTGGGACTAATAGCTGAGTCATCATTGCTTTACAAATACAAGGCCAAGAAACTCCTTACATTCTTGATGGCTTATATTCAACAACACATACAAAATTGTTAATGCAGAAACGTCGATATTACGTATTATATCAAAATTTAGCGTATGTTAAGATACAGATAGTTATGCTTAGTTTTTGGATGTGCCTCGTTTCGTATATTTATTTTTGAAAGTACGTGTTTCAGATATTGTTGGTACAGATGTGTTTCGTATTTATAAAAGATGATTCATATATTCGTTCTTATTGCCCATTTTGAATTTTCAACTTTGTTGCTACTTTAATTTTTATGCGTCTCGTATATTTAAGCTAAACGCAGCGCGTATTTGGTACTGAATCTAGAGGTAGAATCTAATGGAAAAGAATCTAAGAGGTGTGTACACATTCACGGTTTTCAATAGGAGCGCGTGAGTAAGTACGTTACTTCAAGTATCAATCTCATTGTAAATAATAACTGGCAGGAGGGAGAATGATGAAATCAAGCGTGGATGAAGCGAGAGAGGAAATAGAAAGCATCTGGAAAATATTAATGAGATTTAAATAGATTCAGGTTCCTTCAATACCATACAAGTTGTTACAAATGCGAATGTTCAACTCAAAAAAGCCGGGCAAAGAGGAGCATTCCCAAGGAATTTCTCCTGTGGCAACCACTATTTCCCCTGTTTATATATATTATATACTTTATATATGGTTGTTCGAGGAATCTAGAGAGCTTTTCTCTTTTTCTCTAACCACGTTAGACCAACTCTGCGTAGCTTTAGTGCAATAATGACACGAAACTTTGTGTGCCTTTAGTTTCATGGGTCAGGGAAGTATCATTAGTCATGTCATGAACGTCGGAGCTAGATAGCAAAAGACATTCGACAAGCAAACCTGGAACAACCTCTTTTTGTTAGTCATCCAATATATGTGCACATCTAGCGTATATTTTGGCTACATGTATTTTTACATTTATTTTTGTTGTATGTAAAGTATTAAAGACGATGGAGTAAGAAAAAATCATACCTTATTTTATTCATACATATATGTATGCGATCCAGATTCTTGTAAAAAATACGTGTGTGTGCCTATAAAATTACAAAACGGCTCCCTTAAATCACCGGTAATTTAATCTTTGCCTACTTTCCACATTTGCAACTCTCAGCCAACCACATTACCGCCTCCTTATTGATGATCGCATTTCTTTTGCACATGATTGAAAAAAATTGGGCTAGAATATTTTTTGACAACCAAGTCATCGCATGTATTTACCCTAAATTTCTATATTGACGGCTTCTGTATAACTTTTTCTCTTATTTAACATTTTATGGACGATTTTTTAAAATCATTTACCAAAGTGCAAAAAACGCTCAAAGGACG
Organism: Lipothrix lubbocki; assembly: GCA_034696945.1. NCBI lineage: Eukaryota > Metazoa > Arthropoda > Collembola > Symphypleona > Sminthuridae > Lipothrix > Lipothrix lubbocki. The sequence goes on from JAQGAK010000108.1 coordinate 90,409, forward strand.
TTATACAGTCAATTAGATTTGTGGAGGATAGGAGACAAATTGAAGCTGGTGTGGAATTCCTTGAAGGCAGAACATTGCATTTGCAGATAATGGAGAAAGTAAAAGTGAAGATCTGTGCATGACAGACAACACATCATCTGTTTTTCTTTCATCGTCCCACTACATCGCTGACTCCAATGATCCCTCCTTGCAAAATTGCAAAATATGACATTTTTCTCATTTCCTTTTTACTTCATTGTAGTTTGCAAAAATCTGCAAATTTCAGCTTGCCAAAATTCAGACGCTTTGTTGTGAAATCCTTTTTGCTTTCATTCGACTAAAAGATTGGATTATGGAATCTGTGATTTAGTATTAGAAATAGTGAGGACTGAATAATACTTTATGATTTGAGAAAGCGAACAGGAAGTTACAAATGAATTTTGAAGTTGAAAAGAAATTTGTAGGTAAATATATTCGAAGACAAGGCGTTTGAGTACAATACGTCTCTTTTTCCCCAAAAGCTGCACTCTGACCTTATGTGGGTGTACATGATTACACATTTCAGGAGATTCTCAAGGCTTAGTAGACTATCCCTTGTGGCAAATTTCAGGTCTTTCGGAACCTGAATACAAATGCAGTTAGAAAAACTTGGAGTGAAGAGGTTTTTTGTACAGAGGAATGAAGAAGAAACACACGTGCAGGGTAAAGTTGATTTCTAAATCGATAAAAAGAGGCTTGGTATAAAGTCTTTGAACAATATTGTGTGAGTTTTTTTCAGAATGGATAGTGGAATTTTCGAACATTGTTAGTTCAATGCCGGGACATTTCACTTTCTTTCCCTTCTTTTTCTTCTTGTTCTTCCGCCAGAAAATGTCCTTATTTCCTTACATAAAAAGAGCCCCAATGTCACAAAATATAGTTTTGACATTCTCATTTCCAAATAAAATGGCACTATTATAAACATCTACAAAAAAGTGTCTACATAGTTGAGAGGCAAATTCACAAAGAGCACGAAAGCTTTTTTTCATAAACTGAACCTCAGAGTGGAAAGTTGCCTTTGTTTTCAAAGTCTTTTACGGCCAAAATATATTTAAACAAGTACTTTTGATCGAATGTTTTTAACAGCTTGGAAATATTTGCCGAGGATTTTAAAAAGTTTACTCCTACATACAACCGCCTTCACCTTGAAGTTCAGGAAACTTTTCAATGCAAGGTATGTAACCGTCGACATTTCCTGAGAAAAGTAGAAACACTCAACAAGAATTTGGTTGAATAGAAAAGACTTGTGTCATTCTAGGAAATCCGCCTTTTGCGACAATAGTATAGTACACAAGTTTTGATTGAATCGCCGCCACCTTCTGCCTGTTCGTCTCTGTTTGCCCTCCCTTAATTCTGCAAGGTCTTGAAAACTTCATATTTGCAAGGATTTAATGTATCCTTGAGTCTTGTGTAGTTCTGCGCTTTCAATATTTATATACCACAAAAGACTTTTGGCAATTTGGCCTCGTAATTGACACTGAAATACGGAATAATATTTACATCCAAGTGATTACGATTCGAGTATGAGTACACCGACTGTAATGGAAACGACGCATTGAGTAACAGGTGGAACAAGCAAGCAAAATAATTTGATTCTACATGTACTGACAGTTATGATTACTTCACAAATGACAGCTTTCCCATTATATACATCTCTCAATGTTATCTTTTAGCTTCTCCGTACTGTTCTTTAGTTTACACAAGCTACGCCGGAGCTTTCTATCTCTGCATTCTGCGATGTTCACCAGTCCGACAATACAAGCTTAACTGCGTATATGCCTGCATAAGTCTTATATGTGGTTTCATATTGTATAGCAACTCCATTTTACATTTGTTTCACAAACAGAAGCTTAATAGATGTTTGATACATATAGGTACATAAACACTGTTCAGATATTTATTTCATCTATAACAAGAATGTATCTATTTGTTTTATGTATGCAAGCTTTACATTTGATTCATGTGTACAAGTTAAGTGTATGCAGCAAGATACATAGGCCGGAATAAAGACCCATGTAAGGGGGAAACGTTGACCAGCCCAAAGTGCATAATCAAACCTGATTATTTATTCAGTATCGTTTATCAAAGTTAATAATGTGTGGCGTGTGCAATTGTGTTCCTGTCCGTCTTCCTTCTCTCCTACAACAACTCCGGCTCCCGACCGAGACCTCAGGTACAGAATTGAATTTATTAAATCAATGAGCAAACAGCCCGCTGTACTTGTGTCAATATCGGGTTGAATGCAATGATTCTTATCGGAGATTCCCGACGTAGTAACGTCAATGTGAGTGAATTTTTGGGACGTCTACTATGCATTCAATATTAACGTCCTTGCTATGGGCAAGTGCTGAGGTATTCTAAAACCCATTTCAACAAATCGTTCTTGCGAGAACAGTGTTAACAGTTGAAAGAATGGGTTTAATATTTGTTAGGACAATATTATGAAGCACAAGGTTGGTGAATTTCTGAGTGCAGAATTTATCCCAAGTCACGCAAAAATGATTTACAAATACGTTGCTGTGACAATCCATTTTGTATGTTTAATCAACAAAAATATTGTGTCGTTGTGTGTAATTAGCGAACATTTGTTTTGTGTAATTACCAAAAATAACGTATTTAATAAACGAAAAACATTTTTGACTTCAATAATGGCAAACATTATGTGTGTATTTAATTTGGTCAAACATTTTGTATTTTAATTTGCACAAACATTTTGTGCTTTAATTTGTTCTAACATTTTGTGTTTCACTATGCGCAAACATTTTTGTTCTGCAATCGTCAACATTTTTGTAATTAAGTGAAACCAATTTCGTCTGCAATATATGAAACCAGTCTTGTTTGTAATACGTGAACTCATTTTGTTTAATAAGCGATATCATGTGTGTTTAATAAGCGTAAATATTTTTTGTGTAATTACTGACAACATTTTTGCTTTTAATAACCAAAACAATTTCTAGTGTTAAATAATAAATAACTGTTCTTAATAGCAGTTCTTCTGAGCCTTCAAGGCAACAACCCATTTGTTATTGGAAGTTCTTTCTACTTTTATGGTCAAACGAGAAAATACAAAGCTCCTTGGCCTTCCCTAAACCATGTAGACGGGCAGCTCTTTCATCACTAAGCACTTGGATTTGACACCACATTTGCATAGTTATGTATAGACTTGTTCCAGAAAATTAGACCCTTTCGCATAACATAAAGCGCTTTTGATTGCAAAACACATGATTACTTCCAAACTATAGCCAGGAACTTGTCCTTGTTATCAGCAGCTTGTTGTGAATGAATTAGATTTTGCCGAGGCAGTGGCCTATATCGGAATTACGTTTCCAGAATATTTAGTTACTCTCAGTCCTTAACGGTGCGAACGGGAAGTGTGTACCGAAGGTGGAGGGAGATGCAAGGGATGCATGCGGAGCAAGAGAGCTGTAACCTGATGATTTAGTGCAAAGGAGCTGAACACAATGAGAATGTCATTGCTTTGGCGGTAAGGCTGACTGTCAGGCGGTTTTCTGCCAACGATGGATTCTCCAGCTAAGGTGTTTATATTCGTAAAATGCTGGTTGTTAATAATATTATATACCTTTTATGTTCTATACAGTTCCTGTAATAACATGTGTCATTCCACGATGTTTTATGCAACGATGAGATATCAAGCAGTGGTTTATGCTTGCAGCGAAGCTTCATGTCTCTTCACTGGTGACCAAAATTGTCACACCGCGTCATTTATATGAAATTAAATATTAGATATAACATTATGCGTTAGTTGCGAAATTATGTATTAGGTAGATATCTAATTATATATTATGGACATTATTCACTGGATAAGAAATTATTAGGTGTTGGATATGATATTATAGTAAACATAAAGTTGTATACTTAGGTGATATTTATGAAACTGTACTATATTATTAGCCTATAAATTACATATCAGGTATAAAATTTGTAGGCTTGAAATAATGTATTAGATATAGACTGTAGTGTACTAGATATGTGCCGTAAGCACAGTTATACAAGGCGTATGATTTTCACCTCGTTCCGCCCGAATCCGCCCCAGTGAGCGGGCGAATTCATAAGAGAAATTTTAATTTGGGAAGAAGAGTAATTTACGTGAGCTTATTAAATGAGTCTGACAAAGCTGACATGAAGAGTGACAAAAACAATATACGTACGGGTTTCCGATTGTATTCGAGCTTCACTTGAGCTGCCGTTCAAGTAGGGCACTGGTTAACGTCCGGCACGAGAAGCAAGCAGAACTGATGATATGAGCTGAATTGCACGGGGGCTGCTGCGTCTTGTTCTTCCTCAAAACCACACCGTCGACGGAAGTATCAAAACCAAGGAAGGTTCTATGTAATTCCAGAAAAGATACCCCTAATTTACTTAAACTTTTGGGCCAAGCAGCTTCAAGTTACTATTTCTTGAAAGATATTTTCCAAATTTTACTTGACGAAATGTAATATATTTCAAGTCTTTCCTCTATGGTTCCCTTACTGGCTTATGATCAAGTTCTCTCTCTCTCTCTCAAAGTTGACTAACTGATGATGGTCAAACCAAGCTGATTTCACGGTGGATCAATTCCTCTAACGTCTCTGACTGTATCCTTATAAAGATACACTATCCAAGTTTTCTAAAGAACTGACTTGTGTAAAATTGACAAGTTGTGCTAACCAGAAGTATCTGGGGAAGAGTGGGAAAACGAAGAGTCGGAGTGACTACGGGAGTCAGTTCGTATAACGAAGGAACGCCACAAGTTTCTCCAAAAGTTTTAAACAGCCGAATGTTCTTCTCCGAGCTTCTACACGGGTTCTTGTACTCTCTTTCCCTATATATTGCTGTAGTAATGTGAGCAAGCGAACAGGTTACCATCCACCACCACCACAAGAAAGCTTCGTTTTCCTTCTACTCAAAGCGAATGGAAAGTACCAGGGAGGGAGATGAATGCATGCGCACAGCAACTAATCCATCACATCGAGGGAAATAAAAGCAAAGAGAATATTCCTATGTACTTGCATACACGGAGGAACGGTGGGCACTTGCACTTTAAGTACGCACACATGCATTGAGCTCGCATGTACAATCATTCGTGAGACTTAAATTTCCTCACTGTCACTCTAAAAACAAAATGTATTTATACATGCAAAGAAGAAGGAAGCAGCGACTGATTTAAGCAAGAATTCTTTCTATATCAATATTACTCATTAATAATGCAGATAGGTTGTTCCCATAAACAACGAGCTCTGTAATTACGTTTATGACTCTCTAACGCATTCTCCTAAGCAATTGCATATCACATGTAAATCCAGTAGTAGGATGGAGACTCTGCATGCTCAAATAATTTCTTTCAATTCTGGCTTCTTTTGTGCTTTGTACAGCCTCCCAAAATTCGACGATGTACATCTTCCATGATGTTCCTAACAATTGTTGGTCATAAACGGGGAAAATCCTAGTCTTGATGAATACTTCGTCCCTGTTGGGACATAAAGGCCTGTCAACTGTTTTGGCCTATGAACTCATGGTGTAGTGGGTCACATCCTTATTGATAGTAGGAGAAACAGAAAAAGCAAATACATATTAGAGAAGTATTTTTCAACATAAATATAGCGTTTGGAACCTCTATTTGGCTTTTGGATATCTTAAGGATCATGTGGTTATATGAATTTTGAGTTCCATGGTATCAGATACCTATATAATTACGTCAAAAACTTTTGCATTTCCCCATTTTGATATCAAGAACCTTCATAATGCGTATATGCAGATTCATGTTAAGAACCTTTAGATTTGTTGTTAAATTCAGTATTTGGTGGGATTAGCAGGGAAGTTTGGAATGGCGTGAATGTTCGTTACTAGAAAATCTCTGATTTTATCATCGCAATTCTTTTGTAGTGCAGAGATATTAAGCACCTTTTTGTATGTTAGGATATTAACGATGTTCGTCGAGATAGTAAGGAGCTTATCTGTCATGACATATGTATGCATAACCTTATGTTTGTATCTATGTCATGATATCTACAGATAGGATCGAATCTATGCAATCAAGTTAACAATCTTTAATATTAAATGATACCGCGAGCTTGATAGATTGATGAGATCAAGAGGCAGACACTATATGTGTAAAGTTCAAATCAATCAGATGAGCTCAAATTAAGAGTTAAAATTGGAGAAAGTCCTAGCAAGAGGGTACTTCTGGCACGTTTATAAGCTTACCCCAATTACAAAAGCCATTTTCGGTTGGAATTTTCCAAGGGACAATAAATATGTTCAGCAAGTAATTTGTGGCTAAAAGTTTGCAGGATGATATTGAAAGAAAGTCGGATTTTCCGTAAAATCTTCAGTAAATGATTTCATATAAGATACAAAACTTACAAGAACGATGTATGTACATGTATACCATAGATTTGTAGAACGGTACACACATTTATAAAGCTTCTAGGACTACATATAGAACATAAATGTGGTAGTGGTAGATACATACATACGTTTATGGAACTTTCCCTTGAACTAACTATATTAGGAAGGAGGTAATAAATTAGACACTCCTCAGCGCCAAGGCTGTACATTTAATGATACTGCAGTTTTTATAACACCCTGCGTTGGGCTGTAAATTCTTGTAAAATTGTATGAAATCAGCTCTAAATATTTAATCTTTGCTAATGTACAGCTTCCGTAGAAGGATCTTCACCTTAAATTTTAATTTGCAATGACCATTTGAACGCATATGTAGGCCATGTTTACACCAATGTTTAACATTTGCATTTATTTCACGGTAAAACATTCATTTGGAGTACGCTTTTTAAAACGGTCGACTGGATATGAAAGTTGTATCTACAAATGATATTAAACATCTATCCCTCAGGCAGGATTTTCATGACGCCTGATATACATCCGCAAATATGTACGTGACGCGTGAAGGTGTTAATTTTGAATCTCAAGTGAAAAGTTTTTCATGCTTCCTTCATCATTTCATATCATTGTTATTTTGCAGCAATAATACTGCAAAAAAAATATTCCCAAAATCCGTTATTTCATTATGGAAATTTCATGGGCCTCATAATATGAATGGCAGAGAGAATGAAACCTGACGGGCGGGGAAATGATATACGAAGAAGGGAAGTAAGTACTTCTTGACATCCTTTATTTCGACTAGTTATATTCTCAAATGGAGCATGGAAAGGAGATCAAAATAGCATTCCGAAATTTTTTTCAGCCAACATCTGATTTGCAGATGCGCATTTTTATGAGATGTGTTTACCAAAAAATCCGTATATTGATGTTTAATGGTGCATGTGACAATTCGAAGCATGAATAACTACCTTCCTTACAATTATATTCCATGTATTTCCTTCATAAAAGATTTAGTGGATGCTTCAATATTTGGAAGACGTTGTCTATTAAATAGAATGCAAAATAAATACTGAAGTAAAAAACTATATTAAAATTACAGTATGTAGAATGATGAAATTGTATCATTGAACAAGTGGTTTATGAATATGCTTCCCGGTCCGCCGGATGAATTAAGTTTTTGGCACAATTACCAAAACTTTAAAACTATGGTACCGCTGGTTTAAAAAATTCGAATACTGAATATAAATTGGCAACCTCTCCAAACTTTGGAGATCTGAAGGGTTTACGTTTGGTCGCGGAAAGTAAATTTAACGACGTCAGGCCAGGAGTGCGTTTATTATTTAGGAAATCCGTCCCCAGGAACCTCATCTAGTCGTGAATAAGTAAGTGGAGCAAGTGCAGGTGACTTGGAAAATATTGCTGGAAGTTTTTTGAACCCATACGGAATGTATAATGTGAGGTAGTATATAGAATATGGTATGCTCATAGTTTTGAACGACTTCAACGTGTTGGACTTCCCTTGATTCTCGACTTTCACCCCGAGCGCAAGCTGCACTGTGAAAAGCGTCTGTATATATATTCGCCGGCAATGAAGTTCAGCTTTGACAATTGTTCTTGTGGTAGATCGTCAATTTACGGACTGTTTGCATGAAAATGTGTGCATGTCCGTAAGTGAATCCATTAGAGCTCAAGGGTTAAGAATTAGGAGACTACCAGGAAATTTTGTGGTTAATTAACCTCAAAATTCATTACAGAACTACACAAAACGATCTTCTTTCATAACGATGCATTCTGGTTCACTGTCACCAAGTTAGGAATTAAGATTCCGTTTCCGCCTTCGTTACGAGTATTCATTCTGTTATAACTACCGTTCTTCTTTTCCACCACTATGGATACTCGTTCCTTAAGCTATAAATTTTTAGTGTAGTATGAATATTCGCTATGTTTATGTTAGTTGTAGTAACTATGGAAGTAACTACAACCACGATAGAAGCTCTAGGAAATCTACTCCAAACACTATAGCAAGCTTTGATCGACCGACTCTTCTCCTCTGCAACTCACATCACCATAAAATCTCTGTACCACAAACAGTTTTTCGACTCATGTGAATTAGCGTAAAAAGGTTTGCATTTTCACTTTTGTAGTTCCGCTCAAACTATGTTGCTCTTACGTGCTTGTCTTTCTTGTGTGCTCCCACACAAGTAATTCACTATATATGTATGAGCCTCCACATATGTGTATAATAATGTAATCATGATGTGCAAGGCACTAATACAGCTTCTAAAACCTACTCCGAGTGAACTTTAAAAAATTTAAAAGCCTATAATCTCAGCTTTCAAAGTCGATGGTTAAAGAATGAGTCCATGGTGGTATCAAGTAAGTGATTATCGGCAGCTGTGGAGAATTCCTCATGAGATACAATAAGTCAACTTTTACTCCAACACAATTAATACCCGGTTACTGTAGTATTAAAATCCGTCTCCGCTACAGTCAATGCTCTCTATCTTCACAAATTCAACGTTCTTATGGAGACATTCCAGAATTTGAATATGTGTACTTTGATTTCCATGTACATTGTGGAAGCTCAATTACTTTTGTATATATTTTGTAAAAATGCTGAAGTAACACTAAACTAACGAAGCTAATAAGCACATGACAGTATGCATGCAGAATGGGAAAATTTTAGGGTTGATATTGAATATACGCAAGATTATATGTTTTCTAAATACACTATGTGAGACATTGCATATAGGTAATGACGTATGGAAAATAAAGCGAACATCTGAAACCGAAAGGTTAATATATGTATAATATGTTGATATTCCATTTAATTAAACTGACGAAACTAAGCTCCTTCTGGAAACAGGCATTACGTTAGTTTGGAAGTCACTGCTTTTGGAAACCTCTGCCAGATTACTCTGCCAGATTATGTGGAACATTGTCAAAGGAATTAATAAGTGGAGATGAGAATCTGATGCACTAAAACTCAATAAAAGTCAGTAAAAGCATTGTTGTTGATCATCAACTTTAGTAGCCAAATTCATAGAAACTGATTTGATGCTCAAAAGTTTCCATATAAATACATACACGCTAATGTAGAGCTCACAGTGAATCACTTTCACTACAAGTCTTATTAGTGGTTTTCATGTATGTACAAGCCGCAAGAAGGTTTGGAGAGTACAATTCAGTAAAGTTGTAGAGAAAATGTAATTAAAATCATTTTACGAAGCACACGTCACTAAACATTTGCTGGCTTGGATATTTTTTCCGAGGGTACATTATATGTATAAGTCGAATGGTGAATCACAGCATACGTTTTTAAATGTAGGACAACAGCAGAACAGAGCGATCCCCTTGGTTTTGCGTTGTATAGAGAGCTGATGAGTACTGTTTTAAAGATACCAAATGACTGTCTGCGTTATTAAATTATTCCACTGATTACATCCTAGGCGAACAAAAATTTAAGCCAATCACTGTATATTTATGCTGTAGTGAGTGCCAATGCTTGATCGTACGCGATGAGTCTGTTGACACAACTCTGAATCCTTGCTGTTGCCTTGTGTTTGGGCTAGGCTTTAGAGGTGGATTTGTATTTAATAGCACCATGTTATGGTAACGACATTATCTGTAGTATTAGGAGCAACATTTTGTAACTAACATTTTTTTGGAATCAAGGCAAATATTTACAAACCTCAGAATGAGTGCTTGCTTTGCTTCATAGCATGAATGAATGGAGTTGTTCATAATGAATACAGGTCTCGTCCTTTATTGTAACTTTTTATAGGCAACCACAGGGGGTTCGGAACTTTAACATCCGTTTATTCACCTGTAGTTTCACATTTTGAAGAGGTTTAGAACCAAGATGTCCCCTCAAGACTAAACTCATTCAGCTCAATATGTACATTGGAGGATTTGTAGTCCCTTGCGATTCCCATATGCACGGGATGTTTGTACAGATATTGCTATAGGTTTGAACCATATGTATGTAAACATACGTTTACATTATTAGGTCCGCGATCATATAAGACAGTTTTTATTTTGGATTTGTTTTTTAGATTTTGCAATACGACATACATATAACGATTTTGCGAAGTCAAGGTTTGTAGTCATTTAAGTGTATCACATTTAAAGCTGTGTCAAGTTATTAACATTCGCATTTCAGCGTTTAAACTTTCATATGCAATCTTAAGTCTTTGCGTATAATTTATTTAAGTACATTAAAGCATGTAGGTTTGACACGTAAATATTTGACAACAGCCTAATCTTATTTGACCATCTAGTAGATAGGCATTAAGGATCTGGAGCAGAGGTTTACATTGCTTGTGTTTGCCTTCGTGTTTGCCTGGTTGGAAAAGACTTTACCCAGGAAAACATTCGCTGAAGATTTTAAAGGAAATGCTGTAAAAGTTTTAACATATCTACATATATGTACCTTACTGTGCATATTATCATATCAACTTGTACACGGAAGTGCAGTTGTCATTGAAAAGAAGACGACATTAAAAAAATTATATGAATGGCAATACAAAGTGTTTTATGCTTAGCATTAAAGAGAAGTATGTATGCTTTTGATAACTTGTAACAAGCATGGTTCTGAAAAGGTATAAATTTACATGCATGATGTTTATGGAGAAAGTTCATAACATTGAATTGTTAGGTATTGCGAAGGTGACTTGCTATTTTGCAGTCTCGATCTCTATACTATCTATTCAAAAATGGTTTAAATGTAAATCAATATAATCTCCTTTTGCTCTGCTTGAAATTACAAATACAGTGAGTACAATACCATACATACATTTATATAAGTACAAAAACATGCATAAATGTATACACGTATCCTATTATAGGTATAACAGTCATGTCACGGACCACAAACTTTGAATTTTCCATTTCTCCAGCGAGGCATAAATAAATCCATACAAGTTCCCTCAGTCGCAGTTGGCTACGAAATCAATTTAGTCCTTCTTTTATTTCCCTATTCATCACAATTATTTTGATCCTTTGGAGAAACAAAAACCAAATTCAAATGAGGCCAAGTAAGCGAGATGAGAGAAAAGTAGCTACTTTATACACTGCATACTTGAAAGCACCACGCTCCAAGATCATACGTATACGATTTGAATACTGGTCATGAGAATACGATTTGAATACAGCTCATACGTATATGATTTGAATACTGGTCATACGTATATGATTTCAATAAAGGTCATACGTATATGATTTGAATACAGGTGATACGTATATGATTTCACTACAGGCATCTCGTTTTCCGAGAAAAGACATCGGCTTTATGGGCTCAAACCAGTGAATTAGCCGGGGAAGAGACGGTGGAAGAGATAGGGCCGAGGATAATAGGACCAAGCTCTTGCAACTTTTGATGAAATACGAAGGCATTGAGTGAAAAGTCGGAAAGTAAACTAGAGACAGGTAGGCGTATCTAATAGCCTTTAAATATTATCCTGATTTACACTTTTTCATGCAAATTTGATTCCTAAACACGGGGGAGTTCTCCCTGCCTTGGCAAAGTATTGAGAGTTAACAAAAAGCATTGCAGAACTTTAGAAACGTTGCTATCCACGTTATTTACATAAGTGTACACATGAAAGACATACATCGATTTGGTGGAAAAAAGTTGAGCAGAAAAATCCAGGCCTTACGGACAGAAATTTCAGATGCCACCTACGCTTTTCCAACCTGTCAGACTATTTGAACGGTAATTGTTATTACTGAGACTGCAAAAAGTAGAGTTCTAACAGGAAGTGTTCATTCTCATGAATATTGACGCTTTGTCATATGAGGGGACTTTTCCATGAATTTCCGTCGCTATAAGCAATTTATTTGACACTTAGTTGAAAGATTTCTTTTACTGCAAACATACGTGACGCGTGGAAGTTGGAAATAAGTAGTTTTGATTCCATGGAAGCTTCTTTGTCTGCCCAAAAGAATTATTTCCTGCAAATCATTTAATTGAAATGCTGTTAGAAGTTTGGGACAGTTTCAGCGTTGCGAGAGGATTATAATAAGTCTAATGTAGTTCACGCTTAGAATATTTTCTGCCAAAATGCATTAAAATATGCACAGTGGGAGCTTCACCTTGTGCTCTTCCACATCAGGACATGTACATAAAGCACGACAGTAGAACAAAATTCTACGTAATGTGTTTTATGCGATAGTTTTTTAGGAACCTTAGTCGGAATGACATTCCCATGTATATTCTCTTGTTGGTTGTCAACACTTTATATGCATATTATACTCTAGCTTTTATTACGTCAGGCATTGCATCAATTTTCAAAAAATTCCAAGAAAGAAGTCAAGTGGTTTCAGAAGTTAAAGAAAAGCCAAAGCTTCTAAAAAGTCTTCTTAAAATTTTGTATCCATCCTATTTGGAATTTTTCAGGTGTACATATATGTACAGAGTCTAGGTGCATACACAAATCTGAACACTTGGATTACTCTTGTAAGATGAAGGGTGACATAGATATTGGCTATTATGTAGGAGAAGTAGCAAATTTCATCAAAGACATTATTTGTCAAAAGGAAAGCTTCGATAAATGTGGATGTGTCCTTGTTCAATAAAGCTTTAGCTTTACGGGTGGGACACTTGACACATACTTGGAATGGATCAAGTTTACGAAATTACTATTTGATATGACGCTCTATGTACACTAGTCTACATGTATGTATGTTATATAAGAAAGAATTGACATTATGATATGAGAAAAAATCAACCTTATGCCCTACAATTCCCCCAATCTACTGAAAGGTTCAAAGAGCCAAAAGATATTCTCTTCATCATTAATAATAGTTTGCAAACAAAAGGGGGAGGAATGAAGGCATTTTTGAACTTTGTTATAACGCCTCGTTCTAAGGAAAGAGAGGAGAAAGGTAATAATTTTCTAGTTGAAGGTGAGTGTTGGGAGATGATGATGTGGTAATGTCTACTACAGCTTATACCTACATATATCTATCTATCAAAGGCTCTAAGCGATCTAACTACCTCAATAAGTACTCTAGACATCACAGGTTCACATCTTACTGCCAGCATAAGACCAGCTTAAATATTGTGAGTTCTAACCAATCTAACTGCGAACACGGAAGTACCATAAATATGTAGGGTTCTAAATGATCCGACTATAGCTTAGAAGAGCCTAGTGAATAGGGACTGGAAAAGTCATCAAAGGAAAAACGCTTCGGTGTCAGTGATTTTTACTCTATTTGTTATATGAGTTCGTAGGGGAAACGCCGTTTCTCTGGGGATTTTATTCATAATATCGTGGTATCATTGATGATGCTCATCGTTCACAGCACGTGCAACTTGAGAAGTTTGCTTTGGCGTTGAGTCATTTTTGCTCATTTGTGGTCCCTAAATATGCACTTAAGTGCATTGACTGTACGAGAAAATTCTGTTTTACTAGGTCTCATGATTCGGTATCTTTGGTCTCGTTTACCTCTTTATACATCTATGTATGCTTCATACTTCTATATTATACTCCGAACTTCTTTACTATGATTCATATTTCTACATTATGCTCCGTACTTCTACATAAGCTTAGTATTCCATCTGGTATTCCTCCCTTCTATCCTTTTATATGCTATAAGTATCCCATGCTTTTGTATGTTTAGTATTCCAGAATTCTATAACTTTATATTCGATGTTTTATGTAGGTATAAACTATATACCTTTGGCACTTCCATTATGAAGTCTCGACGATCCCACTGTATATTGGAACCAAGAATTCACACTGTACATACAAGACCTTTCCTGTGTAATAGACTTACGTACAGATATGTACGTCAGGGGGCATCAATTCAATAAAGGAATTGGTGTGGAGATCATATAGTGTAGGAGTATAGAAAGCGTACGTCGGAGTCGGAACGATAGAGAAAGTATGGAGTAAAGTAAAAATTCTGCTCATGAACTAGTCGTTAGCTATATGAAACCAAATTTGCAACTAGAGTGAAGCGCGTAAATTTCGATTAATTTAGAATATATTTTGAGAGATAGAAAATCTGGATGAGATTGTAGTCACGCGTTTTGCATGCATAAGCAATGTAGTAATATTATGTTCTATCGACAATTTCTACAGTTCACTCCCAAATCTCCTTCAGCCCATTTTAATTCCTTTCAGATGACAATATTACTATCGATGATTGAACAAGATGATTGCTTCAGAAAATAAGCTGACTCTAGTGTCTCTTCCTCAAGCTCCTCTCTAATTCCTTCTCAGACTTAGGTCATCAAGGTAAGAGTTGATGTTTAAGTCTTACCTTTGCATCCACAGTATCCTTAGTGATTGCCTACAATACAAGGTTCAAATCCCTACGGAGAAGCTTGAGTATTGCCAACAAACAATATCCCAAGCTTCTCATACATTTCAACTAACTTGATCAAGTGAAGCTAGGATTAGCAAGCACTTATAGCGTACACATGCAAACGTCGCCATGGGTAGAATGTTGTCCTCAAGCCGATTATCATCTCTGGAATCTGCAACCATCCGTTAAAACGAGCTACAAACTACATGTGTATCAAATTGAGAAAGGTCTTTTTTCGGGATTTCCAACTGCATGGGCATAAGTCTGCATTTACATTTATTAGTTTTCCACCAAGTCTGCTGGATTCGAAGTGGATAAGCGAGACAGAAAAGTTGGTGACAGCACGCAAACTACTGTTCATGCTTGAATGCGTGAATAAACAATCAGGTACAAGAACCACATTCACTCTTTTAAGAAATTACAAGCTTTACAAGACCAGTACCCATCTATAGATGCTTGCCATCGTAGTCGGATAAGACACCATGCTGCTACTGTTGGAGAGAATGAATGTCTGAATTGTGTTAGCTGAATTCCAATAAGATTAAATACTGAATCAAGGGGCTAATTAAATTTTAATTGTTTACTTCATTAACACTCCTCAATTAGTTTCATTTAACTTTCATCTAATAGCGCTTACGAATATTTATAAAAAAAGATTGTATAGTTCTATAGTCTAGTTTTTAAACTTTCATTTTCTAATAAGTACCTTAGTAGTTTTTTAGTAGTAAAGTTACTTCTTTAATACAGTTTCAAGTTGCTATTTTAAACGATCAATAATTTTCTACATAACACACTGCTGAAAGATTGGTTTGAACAGAGAGTATAATGCGATCAAGTTCCCGTCCCACTTGTTCATGTTTGATTTGGAGTTCATCACACTATTCTCGTTTGCATATGAATCAGTCTGGAAGGTACGCTGAGGAAAAATGGTCTTCATATTTCGTCATTGCTGAAGACTATTTCCACATGCTCACAGTGTAAAAACCGTGTTGACAATGGTGTTTTTATAGACTGTCAAGTGTTGTGCAAGTACCAAAAAAGCAAAGAGTTAAGGGAAGCAGTAGCCCTGGAAATTTTCGAAGACACAATAGACTGTACTTTAATAATACATAAGAATAGATAGATGGTAGGGAAATTTAATGCAAACTCAGTATTAGATACACAAAAGTTGAACGACAGGCGATCGATCCCTGACTGGATACTTGAATTGGAAGTCCAACGTATTCATTTTTGTAATGAATTACAATTTTTTTCTCAACAGCTTCATTCTATACACATTGGATTTCCAGCGATTGGTTACTTTTGTTGGTTCTTCCATCGTCAACGACATGCATCAAGTTGAATGTAAAGTCATTCTTGAAATGACAAGTTTATAGAAAGCGTTGAGGAATTTAATGGCTCATGTTGTCAAAAAATTTATGAAACTTCAACACTTTCACGCCTAGTTTTTTTTTATTATGGAACTTTTGTAGCAGGCCTTAACAT
Source organism: Lipothrix lubbocki (assembly GCA_034696945.1). NCBI lineage: Eukaryota > Metazoa > Arthropoda > Collembola > Symphypleona > Sminthuridae > Lipothrix > Lipothrix lubbocki. The sequence goes on from JAQGAK010000108.1 coordinate 106,567, forward strand.
TGAAAAGTTATTTTCGGTTTTAGTGTATGTCGTTGGTACAATGTTTCAATTTTTGCAACGATCAAGGGCTGTGGGAATGATATGTTGGTGTTGCCATTAAATTCTGGAAGGAAGTAATAACTGAAACGGTTACCTACAGGAATAGTCCAAACAGGGAGCTAATGATGATTCCGTAAAATATTTATTTACCATAAAATTTTGCACATGCCGATTTGCACCTTTTACGGTTCTGAAATGACGAAGTTTTTTGCTGAAGAATCGCCCACATCAAAATGAAAGTTTTATATCTCTCACTTCTGTACATTTTCCTCGTCGTCATCATTATCAGTCAAGTAATTTTATGTCCGTTCTGCATGCACCATTCCTATATCATAAGTATATACCGGAGCGGAAAAGTTCAGGAAAGTACGCTGATTCTTTGCTTTCTTTGAAGTTTCTTGTAGGTTTGCTGAATTTCTTTTGGGTCTGAAAGCTTCTTCATCTTCTGCATCATGACATGATTAATATTTACCAGATATTCAATAATTTACGGAAATTCCAGGAGCTACAGGCAGACCTACATGAGGTACAAACGCTGCCCCCTTACGGTGACAATTCCACCCAAGTCGGATCCGAAGATATTTTCCTGGCACCTCCTAGGTCGTGCTTGCTATCTTCAGAGAAATCATTTTCCTGTTCTGTTTTGTTTTGTAGGTTACTTGCTGGATAAATATTTTGGGGGTGGGGTTGCGCTTTCTAAAGTTCTTCAGATAGCATTCCTGTCTAGTTTCGTGCACGCAGTGTATAGATTGCCGGGTGCTAATCAAGAAGTCACAATGAAATTACGGCTGCAATTGACTATCTACAATGATTATTTCTTTGCGTGTGTGCAATCACGCAAATTTGCAGAATTTCGTAAGTACAAAATCACTACATTTCACACGGTCGTCCCGCTGGTGGTCGTTCATTCAACCCGGGAGAGTCATTAAGGGAACTCCACAGCAGCAAAATTCAAATGCTACTAATTCTTATTTTTCCCATGCTGTAAAGTTGAAAATTCATTACGTATAAACTTCATGACTGTTAGCCATTTTGCTGTTGCAACCTATACGTAAGAGTTGCTATACCGAAACATTTATATGCTTTGTTCGTGCCAAGGCAATGCTTCCGTGTTAAGTAATGTGAATCGGGCGGTTCACCATCTCAATCATCGGTTCTCGTACAAATTAAGGCTGTTACTTACTTTTATGTAGTTTTAATGTGCTTCCTTTTTAAATGTACGCTTTTCAGCCTGCTAAGCTCCATAACCAACTCATCTAATTCTTTTTCTTTACTTTAACTCGGCAAGGCCCAAGGGGTTTTGGAGCAGTTTTTCACCGATTACACAAGCTGATAGCCTGCCATTAATCTGATTTTTTGCATAAGATTTTGTAGATTTACATTTTTTTCAACACTTTGCGCTACAAGAATATGACAAAAAGGGCTGTTTTTCAAATTGGCCTGTATCCCTGGCGAAAACAATTTGGGCGAAATGCAACATTTTTTGCAATTTTTTTATCTGGCCCGAAATGCACCAAAACGTCACTGCGTGACGTTTTAATCACTTTTTTGGAAAGTCCTTTTTTCACTTGTGGAAATTAATATTTTAGCATTTTGTTACGGAAGGCCCATTTGCAAACTTTGACTGCTCATAACTCGCTTAATTTAAATCCGATCGGGGCGAAACCGCAGTGTCAAACGATTGGAAATCGAATTCTCTAGGACAACTACTTCAGGATTTTTGAGCCCGAAAAGTCGAAAATATGATTGTACTACATTTTTGTCAATTTTATATCTCCGGTGTTTACTTTACTGAAGTTTCTTGTAAAAGATTTAGCGCGTCGGGGCAATCGTTTTGTATATACACAAGTTAAAAATCCGTGGGAGTTTTTTAAATTTTCGCAAAATACTGCTGTGGACCAAATATCCCCACAAAACTATGGAGTTTTGAAGAATTACTCGACATACCTCAAAACTATACTGGTAAACGTTTAGAAGATTGTGAAAATTGAATTACACAAGCATCATGTTTTTTACACCGATTTCTCATTCTATTGTCGATTTTAAAGTACTTAACTTTGACCTCAATTACTTGTACTGACACTGCGAGACAGTTATAAGCGTGAAAAGTAAGTTCACATTGTTTGGTTATTATTTCTTTCGTTGCTCTGGTAATTAGTACAAAGGAAATATAGTTGGAAGTACATATATGCGCAGCTATACCTTCGGCTTGGTTTATTCGTTTCTGGGATGACGAACAACCATCCATAAAAATGTACACATATACATATATCAATGGTAGTAGAATCGGAATCCAAAAAATATTTTGAACGCCACTGCATACAATGCCTAAAATATGCTTTTCTGACAGACTTGAAATCAAAATTACTATTCGAAAAACATTGATAATTTGTATAGCTAACTAATATGAAGCTTCCTACCAAGTATTTTCATCTTATCTCAACAATGGGAAAAGTATTGCTATTCAAGCCCGTACCAGGTTTGCTTTTGTGTGCGAAAAGAACCGACGCTGTGGTACTTCTGTAACCTTTTAGACTTGGCCTTGAATTCCTCTGCTAAATTCGGTATCACAACAGGAGTACATTTTCTCATTTGCTAAGAAAACATTCATCATATAGCAGGCGTACATGTATTTGCTTGTGTATTTACACTTCATTATTGTCAGTTTCCAAAGCCGCATTGTCTGAGCAGAAGCAATCGATATATTTCTGAGAGGATAAGCAAACTAATCTGTCACACGAACATTAATGGAATATACCTAAGAACTTTAATCATCTGTGACGTACAAGTATATACAGATATAATTATAACTGTTCCGTAGGTACAAGGTTGCTCGAAATCGCCTTCCTCAGGGGACTTCATCTTATTATCAAACTGTGGAGAGATAGAATATTCAGTAACGTACATTCACTAGCTTCTTTCACAAATGCGGACCCATCGCTATAAAAGCCACATTGTATTACACTACGTTAACTGTTTACATTTGTACGTGTAATCGGTTAACTGATTTTGGGTATTTGATTGTATGTACACAATTGACATATGTTGCTTTTCAAAACACTAAAACAATTTCCAGTTTGAGCAGCTGCATTTCGCTAATGCGATTTTGGATGTCATCTGAGACAAGTTATATTAAACATGCTGTCAAGGTGAGTGTAAATATGACAACCATCTGAAAGGAGTAGAGGTTAGTAGATTAGAAATGCAATAAAGAAGTCGACACCTCTAGGGAAGCCGATATTGAAAAAATAAATGGAGTTGTCGACAAGTGTATGAGGAATAAAACCCACGTGTTCAGCTATAACATTACCCACTGAGCAAACTAATAATTATTTTGAAATTATTTCATCCCATTATCTAATACATATTTTCAAAGTGAAGTAGTAAAATTAGATGTCACTAAAATAGTGCAACACATACACGGTTACAAACTTTAGGATGTATTAAGACGTTGACACATCGTTCGTTACCAACAGCTCTGTTAAATTAAGAATATAACAGAGGATTAAAAATTCATATAATCAGTTACTGTGAAGATATTCCAATAAAATTATACAGATCCTCAAAAGTAAATATACAATTATGCAATTTTATAATAATTGTTCCACAAGTAGTTCATGCTTACTTAGTAATGGTTACTTGTCTGATAAAAACCCTATCTCTCGAATATTATCAGCGCAACTACCCTAACGAAAGGGTATACTTCTGTGAATAATTGATGTTTATAAAATGTATTGCTTCACTATGGTGTTGGGTTTACGAACTCCGGTTCAAAAAAGACTCATTTTGCATTCCGCAATATCAAAACATGCTGTGCATCAACTTGGAGGTTTTATAACTTTTTAAGTCCATCTCTTTGGTCATCATGCCATATACATTTTAAGTGAAGTTTAATGTGCAGAGTTTAATTAAAGTTTGCAAAATTTCAGGGAGTTTGATTCCAAGTGGGTCGCTTCCACACTGGTTCAGAAATTTGTCAAACGGAAAGCGATTGTCTAGACACCGGGGAAATGTATATAGAATGTAGGAATGGTGGGTGTGGGTACTCCGTGTCGACGGCGTAGTCGTTTTTTTTGCTATCCATGTATGTTGGAAAAAGTAATGGAATGGAAGTGGGCAACTGGAATCTTCAAGCGCTTGCGATTGAATACAAACTCAAAATGAAACTGGCCTATTTGAGTTAACAGCACTTGTTATAATACCTTATGTAAGTACCTAGTGCTTGTAACCATATACATATTTATATAGAGCTACGACATATGTATGAACATATAACGAAGCATCCGAACCGTATAGCCGCAAGAGATTTTTCTTGGACAAGGACATATCTTATTGCATGATTTCGGGGATTCAGACGAGTACATTCAACTTTCGCGGAGACTCCCTCCCGGTGAATTTTTCCAGGATAAGGGACTGGAGCCATCGTTATGGTGTTGCCAAAACGGAATCGTCTTTTTATATAGGCTAGAAAATAAAAATCAACGGACTAACAACGCAGTACTTTCAGTTGCTATGTCTCCGAACGATTTTTCTGTTTTTGATTCTCCTTTTGTACAATATTATTTTATCCGGTTTCTAATTTGAGGAGGATGTGCACTATTTCCATAGTTTGTTATTCAGTTCCGGCTGTATTTATCCATAGAAAATTCTATGGGTTAGATACAGATGCCCCTAATTAAATCAATGAATAACGAAGTTCGATAAAACTCAAATTCATCGTTAAATTCTATCAATATAATATTTACTTTGATCCCTAGCCTTTTATTATGTACAGCATCAACTTTTCTCCTATTTAGCGTGGCTGTGTATAGCTTTTCTCAATTTGCCCTATTGTGTTTAATAGTTGTTTTTGGTTGTTATTGATCTTATTTACGTTAATATGTTCAATGTCAAAAGAAATTTGCTCCCCCTTGTACTATGCCGCTTTCTTTGAATCTACAAAATGTAATCAAAGCAGCTTCGCGCACCTGAATAAGCTGATGATTATAGAATAGACACAGCCAACTCTTATTAACAACCCTTTGTATTCACAACAAACTATATATTAGGGAATTACTATGGAATTACCATACCCATATCCCAGCAGAAGTGACTCATGTGCTCTGCTAATAGATCTGGCTCAATGTATAGTATACTTGTATACTGCAAAAAATTAATAGTTTTACGTGTATACAGAATATGGGAGAGGCTGAATTCCATCAACGCGCAGAGCTGGGGGAGTATATACAAGATGCAAGCGTACATATGTCATTGTGTTAAAGGATTGCCTGCCCTTACTGGCACTGGCTGTGGCACTTCGTCGGAGGACAAAATGCGGAGTCGACTGAATAGCATAAGTATGGTTACTATGTGAGTCTTGTTCTCAGTTGTGTACATGAGTTGCTGTAAGATACGTCGTGGAAATCCTTTGGAGCACATTTGCGAGCTTTAAAATCAGTAGACCTTTGCAAAGACAACTATCAAGGAAGCTACTAAAACCCCATTTGGCATCTTTGGAAACTCTGACTAATACACATTCACCTTGGAATAATTTCCAGACAACTTGAAGGTAATTTGGCTAACTATTTTAAATTAGAATGTCTCGTAGGTTTTGTAGCAAGTCAAGCATTTGTAATCGAAAGTGACGACAGTGTTGAATGTGTCTGTCTTCTGGAGCAAACGAGATTAGTTTCGGCTCGGTTAGATACAAAATAAGCGTAAGTTCAGAATCATTGTGTGTAAATCGATTTTCTTTCTCTGTGCAAACATTCATTGTATAGGTATATACAGTTGTATTGTTAAAATGTCAATAAACTATCTGTTGCTTTCTGTGCAAATGCACATTGTTTATATATGTATCTGAAGCCTTCGGTGCAAGTGTCTATCTTTGGAAGCTTTATCGAATGCACGCATGCAATTGTAAAGAAAGATCTGCAGCGATAGCACAGTGGGCAGTGGGCACATTTAGTATAATAGTCAAGCTGATAATAATATACAAAAGTAAGCACTCACCTATGCGAAGTAAACAAAAGTGATTTATTTTGTAATCCAGTCAGTGCAACTTAATTTACTCAATGCTGTCAATTAACTGTGGAAGCACATCTCAGGGACTGTTTACTATGTCTTTTATTGCCATTGTACTGTTGTCCATACTATCGTGGATTCTCTTGTAACGTCACTTACAAAATTAAAATTATTAGAAATATAGCATCTTTTTGAAATTTTTTAGCTATATATATGTATATGTAACGCAGGAAATGTTTTCTGCGTTAAACTTAAACCATCTCATACTGGTGCTGGTTTGTAATGAAAACATTAGCAAACCAAGCAATAAATTTTGTGTAGACATACGACATATGTAAGTACATTTTGAATGCTTATGATTTGTTTCGATTTATTTAATGCCGTAATAATTGCAAATGGCAAAGGCAAAGTGTGGTGAAGCTTGGCATCACTCAATTCAGTGTTATTCACAGTAGCGTATGTAATGCCGGTAAAACGTTTTAAGCACGTCAACACCTTCAACCACGTTTAATGTAGATATTAAGCCTAAAGCTTAAAGGTATGTACTTCTTTTCCGTAAAAGTCTGTCTGTTAGCGTGCCTTGCAATTTTTGATTGACTGACATGCATTCGAACTGACTAAAATGATGCATCCTTAGCGTCAGAGTGTGCATGTGCAAATATTATATATGCCATCGTATAAAATTGTTGTGTAATAATTGGGATTTGGAAGCCAAAATGCAGCGGGTGTTTGCTATTTTTGTTTACGTAACCAGTATTGTAGTCAAGATTATATAAAGTATTACATACTGGAAATACCCTTATAGCGTTAACCCTTATAAAGAGTCGAATTAACGCTGCAAGATGCACCGGAGAAATTAGGGTTACTCTTATAAAGAGATTACTCTTATAGAGGGGACTTCTATAAAGTTTTTACTGTACATAGCTGGATTACTAAGTCTTCAGGACAGTCGAGCCTGCTAGGAAAACTTATTTTTGTGTGTTGCAATCTATGTAGACAAAATAATTAATTAGCACTGAATTTTTTAGTGAAAAGTCAGTCTTCTTGCTAATCACGGTGTAGAACTAAAAGTTGGTGATGTACTTGCAGGAAATACGCTATAGAGCCAAGCAGCAGACAACTCACAGAGTTGCAAAACAAAAAGCTCCTATGTATTATTTGAGCAGCACGCACATGTAGTTGTAAATTTTAATGAACACATTCATGTTTAAGAATTCATTATTCCCCTTGCTGACGCATTTTATGTGTAATATTCCACATGAGGATAGCTTCATCGCTTTATTTACTGGAGTCCTTGCGAAAGAGGATTATTACTTATTACTGTCGGATATTATCTACTGGCTTGGGGCAAGCAGTGTAGTCGTTGGAAAAATTAGCACATTATGGTAATAACATGTTTATAGGGGATGGAGTATCTCCTGTAATTTCGTCAATTTCTTTTTATGGAGTTTGTTACGGACCTGATCTGCACGCAATGTATGTCAATCGTCGGATGAAAGACATTTTATTCGTGCAATTAATTAATAATTGAGCCAAAAGCCCATGATTTTGAAGGTTTGCGTCAATGTCTTTCTACACTGTCACTGTCAACTGGCTCTCACAGCCTAATCGTTTGGAACATATTACCATCCTTGATTGAGAATGGGCTTCTTCTAGTGTTATTTTTCGGATTGAAACGGCAATAAGTAGTAACACATGTATCACTATATCCGGATTGATGAAAGTGGGCCAAATATAGTTATAATAAAATGTATACGTGCAGGACTCCCGTATGGTATTTGCCTGTAATCAAAAGATAATGATATCTGGTCGACAAATATTTAGTCATTAAATAGATCAGATATTTTTAGACCTTCTCTTTGTATTAAAAATAAAATAAAGACTGCTTAACCAATGGTTTTTTTGTATCTTTGTTTTAGACCATGGGTTTCAACAAATACTGGTCCGTCGGAATCATTGCTATTGTCAATATAGCTCTAGTAGCTGGAGCCAAAAACTATGGCGAACAATGCAGTATTTTTTCCCAAGCCGCCGGCTTAATTTCAAATGAGGCAAAGGATAATGCTTGTGACGTTAGCAAAAGCCTGATTTGTGTGCTTGACAAGTGCGGGTGCAATCCTGACCGCGTCTACGAGGAGGGATGGACGAGCCTCGTTACAGGAGGAAAGTGTCTTGTAAGACCTCCACTGCCATGTTCTCAAAAAGATGATTGTGTGGCCAACGCTGTTTGCAGCAACCAACTTTGCTCTTGCAAAGAGGGCTACCACTCCAAGGAAGGGCACTGTACCAATGCAAGTATTCGGACATCCTCCAATGTGTTGTACCTGGTGGGACTTCTCGTCTCATACTTGGTACTGAGTCACTAAAAATAACTTGGATTGTCCAAACTTGGCGAGAATCTCCTTGCAAATTATTATTCCTCGGGATACCGAAATAGCGTGTATTAGTTGTAAATGATTAAATTGTTGGTAGTTAAACTTGTTAATGTATGTACTTATAATTACACAGACTTTATGATGTTTGCTATAACGTTGTGAGTAATATTATTGCGTTGTTGAAATGTTGAAAAGTAATAATTTGATAGATAACTTGATAAGTAATATTTAATGACTTGATTCTTCCTGAAATTCTGCCTGTGCGGAGTATAGTAGCTGACACGCTGAAAGTACATATATTACTATCAGTTTCGTATAACTATTCCAAGTCGTAAATTAGGCCTATAAAGTCTATCGGACTGCTTTGAAGGAAAAGAATTGGTATAATATGTAAGCTGTGAGTCACGCAGTCAATCCAATACCAAAAAGTGCATTGTATATAGATGTAGAAGCATAATTAAAATGTGTCTGTATCCACATTAAAATATATATAAAAGTGCAAAATTACGTACAAGCCTTTCAAATCACCCGTTGTTTTGAGAATTTAAAAATATTTTGCGCCTTCAGAAACGAGATACTGCTGTGCTATTTAATGAAAATAAGTATTAATATGGTTACAACTAAAATGCCATCCATCCGCCATTAAATGATTATAATATAGTTACGGAATACAATTGGCTGTGACCAGTAAACTTAAATGTAATAACCTAAGGAGATAATAAAGATACACAAAAATGAAATAATTAAAGTTGATTTCTATCCTTTGTTTGTAACACGTAAAATAGCACTATGGTATTCACAACTGTCAATAGTCAATTGCTTTACGGAGCAAATGAAGTTTATTAGAGTAAAAATGCGGGTAAATAATAAGCACAGTATATACATATAATAGTAAAATCTGCAGGAGGATCCTACAATCTTAAAACAACTTTGCCGACCAATGCAACAGCATGCGATTACAAGTTCAATATTATGTAGAAGTAAAAAAAAGTAAATAATTTAAATAAATAAGATTAAATCATTTACACTGGAAGCACAACGTTCATGTCTGCATCCGTTTCAAGGCCGATGTCGTCGAAAAGAATTTTCTTGTCTTTCGGATAGTTCTCTAAAACGCCTTCCAGCATGTCCATGCAACGTCTCTTGCGAATTCGCCACTCCTTCAGGTAAAATTCTCGCTTCTTGCGGATTGCATCTCTTTCTGCAACGTCTATGACGACGGTCATTTCTGATAACTTCTTGTACTTGCCTTCCAGGTCCGTCGTAATTTTATTTAACTAAATAAAACGACAGAGTAAAATTTGGAGAACAAAATTAAGCTTAATTAAGACGACGAGGAAAGTGGGCGTATGACAAACTACTGACTAAATCCGTTAAAATTCGTCAATAGGTTTAACAGGTATTGATCTTAAAACAATGTCAAATAGAACAATTTGCTCCTAACCTCAGCAATTTGGCTTGTAGCTTGTTCCATCGTTAAAGAACTGGACAGTTCTTTCAACAAGGCCTGAGATTCTTTGAAGCTCATCTCTGAATCCTTTACGGACTTCTCCAATTCTTCGATTTTTGCTTCCATTGCTTTGAGTTCAGTCGGGCTCTCTTCTTTGAAAATATTTTGGTCCACCAAATATACTTTTTGCTTCCCATAGACTTTCTCTTGTACCTTTCCATCCTTAGGGATTCATTTTAAACACAATTTAATTACGTTTTTATTAATTTCTTCAATTAATTTTACATTTAGGCAGTTTTTAATTTAAACAAATTAAAAGTTACAAATTTACCTGAACAAGTTTGTCCAAAGCTTTTTGTAATGCCGTTTTCCCGTACTCGTTCATCAAATTACTACAAAGATCGTTGACGCTGTACGGGCGATTCTGCTTCGTTAAGTAATCCAACGCGGCTTTTTCCGCCATTATGTCGTATTAGTTAGTATTCCCGAAATAAAAAGCAAAATCCAGTCGACAGGTTTCCAGTAAATTTTTCACCTCCGGTTCCCGGATAGTACAAGGAAGTATTCAAGTCAGCAAGCTCAATAACCCGTATTAATCAGTACTCCCCGTTTCCCGCCTTTATTTTCAAATTTCCCCATTTAAACGACGTACATAGATACTTTTACTTTTACATGCTTTTACATGCTACCCTAATATTTTTCCGCATTTACTCCCTTTGTCCCTTTCATATAAAACATGAATACTTGGTTTTAATTTTAAATTTAATTAATAAAATGCATGCATGTACAATTTAATTATGGCATTATTATTACTGTAATCTGACAGATTAGCATTTGTTAATTATTAATTTTATTATTATTTATTTTTATTTTATTTATTATTATTTTTATTTCTTATTTACTACTATTCTTATTTTTTATTTTATTATTAATTTTTCTTCTTTTTATTGATTATTAATTTTATTATATTATTAATTTTTTATTTTATTATTAATTTTTTATTTTATTATTTTTTATTTTATTCTAATTTTTATTAATTTTATTATTTTTTATTTTATTACTAATTTTTATTAATTTTATTATTTATTTAATTTATTTATTAATTTATTTTTGTATTTATTATTTGTTTATTTTATTATTGTTTGTAATTATTTATTTGTTTATTTTATTATTGTTTGTATTTGTTTATTTGTTTGTTTAGTTATTTGTTTATTTTATTATTGTTTGTATTTCTTTATTTGTTTGTTTAGTTATTTGTTTATTTTAATTTGTTTATTTATTCCTATTTATTTATTAATGTTTTTAATTATAATAGCTGTTCTCGGTTGCTCCGGAAATGCAACGAAGGGCTGTTTTACAATAATTTTAAAAAAAATCGTTGTTAAATGCGTCGAAGCATATATTATGTACGGGTTAATTTTTTAATTTTTGGAACTAATGTATGGCAATTCCAATTAATTTCGAAATTTTTATTCTCCTCCGGCCTCATTAATCCACCGAGTCTAATAACTGAACTCGTGTGCTCTGGCTGGCTGGAGTGATCCCAATTTACAATATTTCTAATCCAACCAAAATCCTCTGCGCTTCATCAGTTTGATCTGTTTTTTTATTTAATTTGGTTTAGCAAACTTGAAATTAAACAGCCATGTTGTTGTCTGCACATAAACATTATTGGACTTATTTTTAGCCAAATGAGCTGTTGTGTAATGTAATATACCATTTAATTAAAATCCCAAGTATTATAATAATACAGCCAACACACCATTCACTGTTCATTTGACGTGTGCAGCCACCTACACGATCTGTCACCGTATATAGAATTTGTATATATAGGGCAATATGAGACTAAGTTTCACTATTTTGGTATGCCATTCGGCTATACTGGTAAGTAAAAAGCTCTTCTCTTAACATATATGGAATTTGTGCTTGCATCTTAGTAAAATTTAGTTAAAAATAAAAACGATAGCACCAATAGTAAGGTATTATATCGTAATGTGTAAGAATCATTTATAATTGCACCTAACACAGCTTCTCCTGGCGATGTCAATAGGCATGGAAGTTCCGGCTTGGCTAAATGACTATTTTTGGAACGATATGAAGGACCATAAAGAAAATCGTTTCAACCTTACGAAGCTCCAGAAATGTAAAACAACGTTTCGCAATGGATCGGTTGCAGTCCCAACTCAGGAGGATTATGATAGGATATTCCAAGCCAAAAAACGGGATTTACCTTTCGAAACATATTTTTTAGGGGTTTCTGGAGCCTCATTCCTCCTATATTTCATTACGTCCTTGATCTACATTTTTTCAAAACGGATAATGCCTAATATTTACCTGGTGAGTTATTATGAACTACAAGAGAATTATGCATGATCTATAAATGCATAATAATTATAAATCATCTAGACGAGAATTATGAATGATCTCGAAAGAATTATGTATGATCTAGAAGAATAGTCTAGAATAGCATATTATAAATAATCTAGAAGGGAGATTATGCATGATCTAGAGGATGATCTACTTATAGTATACATAGTTCAGAATTATGATCTATATAGTAGAAGTAAGTACTTTCAGCCACATTGAGAGCATTTCAAATGTAAATGCCAAGTGTCAACCTTGTATCTCATATAATGCCCGGGTTTGTATCGTAAATCACATTATATGTATTTCTTTACACAGATGACATTTGTGAATTTATTGGGAGCCTTCCTTCACGCGGCCGCATTCTCACTAATCCTAGCCGCCTCCGTGGTGTATTCCGAAGAGCACAGGAACTACATGGGAGCCAAAATTTGCTATTATTTTAAGTGTACGGACTGTCCTCCCGACGACTTTTCGTTCCTGGAGAGGGAAAAAGAGGCGCATGATGTCACCCGGACATGTCTCGAGAACCTCCATGTCTGTCACTCGAATTGGCTAAAGGATAGAATTGTGGTACGGGAATAAAATGTGTCATAATATTATATTATAAATATAGGACTTTTATGTGTTAATATTTTGATGCACAGGTAATTAAACTTAATTAGGAATTATTAAACAATTTTTAAATAATAATAATTTATAATTCGTAATATTTCTGCTTCTTTTGTAAATAGTATCTCCTCCTCGGATGCATCTTGTCCAGCTGCATTGCCTTCACTTCTTCCGTGGGTCGCTACAGACGTCGCGTGAGGAAAAACCAAATTCAGCCCAAAAATTCTAAAAAGCCGTCCATTGATTCCGACGATAGTGTCGTCATCCATCCCCCTTCTTTGGAAGACTCTAAAAGGAAATCCCTGTTGGTTCCAGAAGGAACGGTTATCAATTCTGTCAAAACCTCCTCCGAAGGATAGTGGCATTACAGATCCAAACTAAATAACGAATTAGTACATTGTATTTATACATGACTGTACTTTTACTATACTTTTGTGAGCATGTTAGAATTTATTTATTTATTGTGTTTACCTATAGATTCATTTATAAGAAATGCTACTACGCTGGGCGCCAGATTAATAATAAAAATGATAATATAAAATTCAAAAAAGATAGATAGTCGATATTAATTGAAATAAAAAAGGATAGTCGTTATGAATTTATTAAAATTAATATTAGAAGACTATTTATACTCCTGATTTTGTTTGGCCAACTGATGAAGTTGTTGTTGTTGCAGATCCAGGTTTTTTTTTACACACTACGCTTCTACAAAAATGGCCTCCATGGTGTGACTACATCATGCGAGGTTTGTGTGGTGACTATTTGAAAAACACGATATCGAAAATCGAGGTATAGAATGTTGTATCATGTGCGGTAGTTGGTAGTAGGTTCCAGTGTATTAAAAAATTTAATTAAAATTTCACATTAAAGGGGGGAATCACTGTAATTTAAAGTATTTCGAAAAATCTAAGGCTCACCAGAAATCCCACGATAGCTTGATCAGACTAACCTTGCTGGGTTCATCGGACATCTTTAACAAATCGTCAGAGGTCACATAGTCCCTTCCCTGTGATTGGAACTGTGACAATTATTCCGCACACCATTTACCGGGAGGGCTTTTATGTGTATGTAAATATTAGATCCCGTCGACAATGGCATCCACCAAAGCCTTGCTAACGGCGAGGAAAGCAATGCAGAAGATTTTTTTGGCCAAGTGTCACCCGTCCGAAGTTCCTAACGCCACTCGTGTAGTCATCAAGAATCTGGAATTTGATTCCAATTTACATATGGTGAGGTCATGTATAATACAACAAACTTAGAAACAATGTGTTCCTGTTTTATTCCCGATTTGTTAATATTTAAATTCCTGTTTTATAAAAATAACGTGTTGATTTTTTGGTGCACAGTATTTCCCAAAGTTTATCCCTTTCTACGCACACGACCCGGAGGGACTATGCAAAGTTGGTGATATAGCGTTGATTCATTTATTGCCCAAGCAGCTAACGCGAGATATCACACATAGAGTACTTAAGGTTGTTTACCCTATGGGGGACGTGACTGACCCCATAACTGGAAAGCCATGCGTAGCCTCAGAATTTCGAGAAGACATGGAGCGTAAAGATCAACTTTGGGGCAAAAATGAAAACGCTTTTAATTATGATGAAGCACCGCCACGAGGTTGGCAGGAGGGACGTAAAGATTGGTCACATAAAAAGCCTTACAAACGGTGGCATGACTTCCCGGACCGAGAACAACCTGAAGCTGTGCATCCATAAAAATTGGTTAAGTTTTTCATATACCTATGTAGTAGTTTCTTGTTAAAACTGTCGTTTGATGACGAGCTAGGATAATGAGTGTAGAAATAAAACCCAATGTTTTTTAAAGGTGACTGACTATATGATTATTGAAATGAAATACATAATGCAAGAAGAATATAACACACAATTTGTAATGTACGCATAAATTACTCTTTTTTTACTAAAAATAGAAAACGTAACAATTGGTTTGCTACAAAATTTAGTAAAAGAAATTTTGCAGGACAGTCCAAATGAGTAGCAAGTATTAACCTGATATGTTCACCATTTTGATTCCAACCACAAAAATTCATTATTCACTCTTTATAACTAATAATAACCTACACCTTACGAAACGACTACTAATTCGTACAAGCTATTTAAAATAATTTAGAAAATCTAGATAGTGTTCAGTAAGTACGTATTGGTGTATCACAACAGTATTTCATTCAAGTGACAAATATCCTGAACTCACACACTCAGCGAATGTAGTTAAACTTTATTTCGTTCACGATGTATCCTGGGAGTTTTCATCAAGAAATTCACGTTCTAGTGCCTCTGCCATCCAGTCGTCTTGATCTTGACCACCATCATCTTCATCTGAAGATCCACTCAATAAGTTCAGAGTATCTAAATCACTAGGGAGAGGTTCTCCACGACGGAATCGTGTGCTCAGAGGCTCATCTTCAGTTTCCGTTTCTGTTCTGCCAGGAGATCTCTTTCGTTTTCCAAGAATAGTTGAATTACTCCCAACATTTTCATTTTCTGAAATAATGATACAGATGCAATACACTCGATTTACAAAAAACTCAATTTACAAACAGCAACATAAAAATGAAAGCATACCAGTGTCTTCATTGGACGAAGATTCTTTATCTAGTTCAGGAATCTGCGGAATAGTTATAGGGGATTGTTTGGCTTTCTTCCTCCTTTTCATTCTGTCTTGGTTGGCTTTTCCTTCCTCATCAGTAGTACTACTACTGTCAGATTCATTGAATATGTCGTCAACTTCATGATCCATTTTTTCGATTTCGTCCATGGAGAAGGTTAGTAATGGGTTAATGGTGTCCATGAAACGACCACTTGGCGTCCTTTCCTTTCTCACTGCTGGAAAGCAACCCTTTGAGGATGACGGGCCAGCTAAAAATATTTTTTGCATTAGTTTTTTCGAGATAACACATAAAATCGTAAACAGGTTTCTAGAAGTCTTTAGAAGTTAGGTCTGAACTCAGCCTCCAAACAAATTCTTTTTTACTTATGCCTAGACCATTGTTCAAATTCTTTATTTAAAGTTGTCATGTTATTCATATTCTGTTATAATAACCTGTACACGCATTTCAAAAGGATAATATAATAAAATAATAATACATAGGTTTAATAATAAAAAATCGAAATTCCCGTACCCACATTGGTAGACGAGTCCGTGGAAGCGTCAAGGGATGCAAAATATTCCGATGAATCTGACTGTTTTTGTGACTGATCAGGACTGGAGCAATGTGCTGGAAGACTCTTTTTGCCTTTATTTTGCCCAAACAAAAGGAACATCTTTTCGTCACACCGTTCCCATCGTTCTGCACAGTTTTGTAGCCAATCAGGAGTAACAATATGAATGGACTTGTACCGTTTCCTTGCTTCATTGACTTTAAAAGTACCCTCTAATCCAGCAACTATGTGTGTTGTTGGCGGCTCATTGACTTTTGGAGTAGAACTACCTGGTTTCGGCGGAGGTATAATTTTTGAGCTGACATGAGCACCTAAGCCAATTGCAACAGCATATTGTCTACTCTGTTTAAGCTGAATGTGAGTAGGGATGACTCCACTGAAAACAATGCTTGAACCCTGAAATTGAAATCGATGTATGGAGATGTAACATTCATTTATATAAAGGGAATTCTAGAGTAATAACTTCGTAGAGTTTTAGTTTACTTTAATTAACCTAAAATAAAATAATGCTAACCTTTAAAACTTTCTGTCGGACATAGGGAATAACGGTTTTAACATCAGGGACCCCAGGTGTACCCTTTTGAACCATGTCTTCGTGTATACGGTAATATGCATGGTAAATTCTTAACAGTATCTCTTCCAGGTACAACAAGTAGTCATCAGGATCTTCAATTTTAATGACATCGGGTTTACTGTCTTTTTCGTCTGTGGTAGTAGCTGGCTTCTCTTCGTTTTCTATATCTTTGGTAGTGGAAGTACTTTCTGTACTCACCTCTGACTCATTCGAAACTTGCTTATTGACTTGCTTCACTTCATCCGACGAACTCTCAGCTTGCCGAGGTTTATCGTCTTTAGTCTCAATCTCTGTTATTGCGTTATCTAAAGGCTCTGAATTATTCGAACTTTTGGAAGGTAACTCTTTATCGAGGTCCGGAACATCTTTACATGCTCCGGTTTCAACAGTGGGTTCTTTCTCATCACCTTCGCAATTCTTGACATCATTACATTTTTCTTCCCCTTGTTGTAAAATCTCGGCGACTTCCATACCTTCCTCAGTTTTAGTTTCGGCTTCATCTTCACATTTTAATTTCTCCGGCACTGGCTTTACAGTATCGCTTGCTTCCTCATTTTCACAATTTAATTTCTCCGGCACTGGTTTTACAGTATCGCTTGCTTCCTCATCTTCACATTTTAATTCCTCCGGCACTGGTTTTACAGTATCGCTTGCTTCCTCATCTTCACATTTTAATTTCTCCGGCACTGGTTTTACAGTATCGCTTGCTTCCTCGTCTTCACATTTTAATTTCTGCACTGGTTTTATAGTATCGCTTGCTTCCTCATCAACTTCCATGTTATTGTCCTCCTCATCTTGGTCTACGATCTCGCCTGCTTCTATCTCTACTACTTCACTGGATTTACTAACTGTACATTCTACTTGACTTTTTTCGGAGTTTTGTACTGTTTTGTTACTCTTATCCTTATGGATGCTACTAGACGTCTTTGATACAACATCAGGTGTTTTGGTAACAGTTTTGTCCATGTCACTGGGAAATTCAAACCCTGTCTTATCATCGTCGTCTTTCTTAGTCAATCCAGGGGGTGCATTAATGTCTCCAGTGTGACGAAAAAAGTGGTACGGTTTTACATGTATGAGATTGGTGGCGAAGCTCCAGACGTCTTCACGATCATCGATAATACAAACCTAAAATCAACAATAAGCATATAAGGAAGGAATTCGACAAAGAAGTAATTTTTTGATGAACGTTTAGACAATCTAGGATTCTCACCATATGATCACCTCTGGGGAACAGTTCTTTCAAATTTGCAGTTTTAGAGTTATGACTGAAACATTCATCCCTGGAAAGTATTCTATCAGCAAAAAATTTTCCTTTGGGATCTAAATAATGTGCAATAGTATTTGCATACTGCCGGGTTCCAAAGGTACAAATGTGTAACTGGAAATACTTATTCATCTTTTCAAGAAACTCGTGAGTTCCGGGACGAAGTCGTGTGTGATACCACACAGATCCATGTGAACGAAGTTGAAAATGGAACACGTTCTACAAACAATAATTAACGAAATCATTTAAAAACCCAAATAATCTCAACGACAAACAGTATTATTTTCCTTTCTATACCGTCATTTAACTTTACCTCTAGATTAATAGGCACATTGTCATTCGTTGTGTGAATCAACGTCTGATCCAAATCAACTAACAAGACAAGTTTCCTCTCCTTAATCAGATGTTGTTCATCGAGTTTGCCCAGCATTTGTGCTTCCTATTTGCAGGACAAGAACGTACACAGGGTAAACAATTTGCTCAATATCACAATAATAATAAAACATGATTACA
The DNA here is from genome assembly GCA_034696945.1 of Lipothrix lubbocki. NCBI lineage: Eukaryota > Metazoa > Arthropoda > Collembola > Symphypleona > Sminthuridae > Lipothrix > Lipothrix lubbocki. The sequence goes on from JAQGAK010000108.1 coordinate 124,940, forward strand.
CAACAAATATTCGAACCAAAGGGCAGTCTATTTATTTATTACAATATGCTAAACATTGGAATATTCCATATACCTCCATGCTGACTTTTAATCCAGGTACAGAGTGAACCATGGCGACGGACGCAGAATTTCCTGGTTGTTCATCCAATTTTCTTAAGTCTTGACTGCAGACACCGCACATGTCATGCATAACTATTGGGTGCGTACATTGTTCCGCGGGATCAAGTATCAAAAGCTTGGCTCTACAAAAATGATAAATAAATTCATATCAGTTTCATATTAACCTTGACTATCCATTACGTAAACACTAAATATGCGCAATTATTCATAAGCTCACAATGTCATAATCAATAATAATATAAGAATGTTACAATAACTGCAGCAGTCCTTACCCTTTGGTCACACTGGCTCCCTTCTGGGCCAAGATCTGCCTAATGACACCCGGCTGTGTCGCCTTAAACTTAAATTTGTTTCCAGCATTTTCCTCTCCATCCGGTCCACACTCCACGTACTCAAAGATAATATTTCCTGGATGAATACTATTCCCCTCCTTGACCTTCCAGTTCACAATTTTGACAGTCTTGTCAAGTGGTGACTCAAGTTCCATTATGCCGACGAGGGACCCACCAGTACAGTACAGTCATGGACAACAATTGGCTTCCAATTCCAGGAGAAAACAAATTAGTAGCATGGGTCGGTGCTTAGTTTTTGGCAACAATACTGTAATCCATCCACTATATTTAATACTATACAGGAGTACAGACTATACAAAAACAGACTTCAGATAATGATGCATCCAAAACCGCGCCAACTGCTAATCACTGCACTTGTGTATTGTTAATTTGAGTTGTTGTATAGTGGCTTACTACTATATATACAAGGATCTTCTAATCTTCGAAAGAGTTTACGGAATAAGCCGATTTAACAATACTCGTCTCTGTCTCTGCATGTTTACTCTTGTGTTGTCGTCTAATTCTGGCAGGACTACAAAATATATATACATAAATTACATGCATACATAATACTTTTCTAAACACCACAAAAAGTCCCAGTATTTATACACAATAATAATAAAGGTACACACACGCACACAAAGATCCGTTCACAATAAACAACTTCCATAAACAACTTTTCTACAATTTAACAACTGCTGGTATAAACTGCTAGAACTTAAATATATATACGTTATTCTTCTTACGGGGGTTTATCCACAGTTTCCACAGGAGCAATACAAGGCTTTATTTGTCTAGTACTAGTAATAAGTAATAATAATAAGTACTTATATAATATATACATATAAGTTACCATACGTATGGATAGTTAAACGTTAAGATACGTAATTTCACGTAGGTGGAAAAATAAAAAAATTGACATGATAGCAACTGACTCTAAATGAGAATAATTATATTTTATATATGAGATGGTGACAGGAATAATGAAATGAAATGAAATATACACAGGGCACACAGAGGAGTATAGGAAGGTACACTTATGATATTCTCCTCTTTATAATAGGTTATCGAGGAGAGAAAATCCACCGGTTGGCATATTTTTTCCACAAAATTCAGATAACAACGTTGAAATTTAGTGATAAGGACACGGGGAATATTAAATACTATTATATAGGTCTCTCTGCCTGTTCTTTGCTCTGTTCTGATTTTGTTGCTTTTATACACGGTTTGCTTTTGCTTTGCTTATGTCCTTTTATGCTTTTGAGTTTTGCTATTGAGTTTTGCTTTTGGGCTCGCTTTTGCTATATAAACTTTTGCTGTTGCTGTATATTGGATAGGATTGGAAGTTATTGGAACACTGCTCATTTCATGGACAGAGAAATCTAATACGAGGGATCCCAGCAGCTCTGTGAGCAGCCCAGCAGCTTCATCATATAGCTCAGAGCTCAGCAGCAGCCGTCGAGACGACGAAAATTTGAATGCGTTGCCAGTTGTTTGAGTCTCTGCAGGCTTCACTGGCAGCTTATAGACTATTGGCTACCGTTAAACCGCTCCAAGCAACCCTTCCCGCCAAAACTTCTTCGAGCCTGAACATGTTTAAATTCCTTGGCGTTTGATTCCCATTTGATTTTGGATGTGAGCAGTTGATCAAGTTGATGATCGTTGAATTCCTCCTTCCTTTTTCCTCCCGCACTCAAAACTATACTGACTGACTTTACATGAGATTCTCTCAATCAGCAACTATTACATGGGAAGTACCTATACGAGTATTATTAAATACTGTAAATTAATTTCTAAATTAACATTTCATTTACAAATATTATTAAATTGTAATTTACTATTAATTCCGGTTTAAACATAATGATAAGTTTTAAGGTGGAAATCTCCAATTTAACGAATAATTTAAGTTACGGATAATAAATTCTTATTGATATATTGTAGTTCCAGTGAACAAATAATAAATTCTGATTTACAAATCATAGTTCCGATTAATAAATAATAATTGAAATTAAATAAGTAACAAATCATAGTTCTAATTGACAAATAATAAAGTGTAATTAACAAATCATAGTTCCAATTAACAAATAATAATTGAAATTAAATAATAATTAACAAATCATTGTTCCAGTTAAAAAATGCTGAATTCTAATTAACAAATAATTATTGAAATGAACAAATAATAATAGTTCCAATTTACAAATAATAAATGAAATTAAAATCAGTAGTAAATTCTAACTAATAAATAAAAATTTGAATCCGCTAAAAATTCCAATCAACAGGTAAGAATTATTTCCAGTAATTGCCTACTTATAGAAGAACTATGTAATGTAATTTGATATTGTATTTCATTTAATGATTTTATAAAGAATTGACAGATAGTATTTCTGAAAATAATATGTATTGTCTTACGGCAACTAAGAATTTATTGTATTTAATACAGAAGTTGAAAGTGGCTCGTTTATACTGACATTTTTGCCTTGTGATTGTGGATCTTAAATCGCTGGCATGATCCCGACCAAGCTCCGAAGACAGAATCCGGTGGCAGCGGATAATTCGAGACGGTCAAAGCGGAGGAAGAAGAACCCGTCGCCGCCGGAGACGTCAGATGCGGAAGAGGATGAGGTTCCGGAGAGCATAGAATTTTTAAATTTAATGAAGAGTAAGTGAATAAGTTTAAGGAAAAGATGCATTAAGTGAAATACTTTTGTAAAATATGTCAGTGTTGTCAATTCTGTGGTATGTGGTTAGGCTAGGTTTATATTCGATTATTAGGGAAGAGTAAAGAAATTATACGCTGTTGTCAATTGTTTGAGATAAACGGGTTTATTAAAGTTATGAAGAGTGTCAAGTAAGTTTTGGATTAGTGTCAGTTTGTTATAAACGTATAGATTGGGGTTTTTTAATTTAAGGTTGATGGTTGTCATGCGTTGGATGGAGGTTTGAAGAAAGGGTGGGCAAATAAATTTTAATCGGGATATTCGTAACTTTAATATGTAGGATATTGAGTGCGGATTTTGTAAATACTGGAATTTGTATGGATTCAGAATTATTTTCGGTGAGAATTTATTTAGAGCTATTTCGAAAATATTAACTTGAACTGTATCACACAGTACACCATGTAATCAAGTTGTTGGCTAGTTTATGATTTATTGAATTTAAAATTATAATTAGGTGGTTTCTTATTATTAGCTTATGATAGTTGAAATAAATTATATGGAAAAAATGGATTGAAATGAATAGTTCGGTTTGTGATTTTAAAGGAGTTTCGAGCTTAATTATTAACGAATTTTGTAGTTTTTACAGTTTTGATGAATTAATTCGTTAGTGGGAGCAATTGAACGTTGAATAGTGTCAGTACATTGAAATCTGCATTCAAATGTCATTTCAAAAATATGTTTTTGTTAAAGTTATACGTATCTCTATTTTTGATGAACGTAATACTACACAATTTTAAAATTAAGATATAAAACCAGATTATTGACAATGATTGTGATAAAATACAAAAGTATATATAAAGTTATAAATGATTAGTAGTTTTACCTCTTAAAGTTTAACGATTAATGATATTTTATGTTTTAACTAGGTTTCTTTGCAACACCCTGTAAAGTCCACAAGATAACACGTCTTCATAATATACGTGGGGTTAATAACTTTACTAGGATGGAAAGAAAACTTACGATGGCTTTATACGAGAACTCCAAATATCAAGTAAACAAAGATGATTGGGATTATAAAGTAGAACTAAGAAAATTTACTCATGTTAAAAGTTGCACACATGATAACGATGGAGATACACTTTACATCTGCGCTTCCAGAAAATCCAGATTTGCGGACGAAGGGTGAATTAGTTTCTTTCTATTTTAACATTTATTAAAGATGTCAAAAATTGTAGTTATAAACTGACGGAGGAATGAAGGGATTTAAATATTGTTGAATAGTGGGCAATATATGTATAATATTTGTATATTTATTTTATGTATTTTCTTTCAGTGACGGGTGGAAAATACTTCTTCGTTGTCTTATAACTTGTAGAGAGTCGTCCAAGAAATTTCGCAGGAGCGCTCAGGGGTCATACTCACCAGTGCTTTTAATAAGTGGTCCTGATGTGGTGTTCAACACCTTGAAATCCTCATTGGAAGATATATTTACGTGCTATATTGTACCTATTTTGGATTTACCAGCAGCAAGTATAAAATTAATGTTTGGAAGATGGCTTTTATATTTGTATGGACAAGATCATGTAACCTCCAGTAAAGCACCCATTGTAATAGAATTTAGCCACCATACAGGAGAAAAACTTATACAATATGAAGGATGCATTCCATACGCCTATTTTGAGGATGTTATCAAGTAAATTTTCATACCCTAAATAAATATTATCAATCTTGAATTTATGATTTTATATAATTGACCTGCTTGTAAAACTCATATTTCAAAACCAATTTTCGTTTTCCAGGTCACTGGACGAGAACCCTATTGCCAATCAAGTAGTATCCATGTGGTTCGACGTACTACAAGAATTGGAATGTCCAATCCCGGCGAATATTCATACTGCCATTTCAAAAATTAAATTTCCATTCATGCGGATAGCCAGGAATGGTGTGGTAAGATTTCTTTCATATTCTGTAACTTATGAATGGAAGTAAAATTCCAATTATATACATTCCGTAAAAATCTATGCAAACTCATATTTTTGACAATTTGGTTTCCGTTTTATAAATTCACAGATCCGAGTTAAGCTTTTCACAGAGGAGTCCCTTTTTGAACTCTTATCAAGTTTAACATGGTTAATTGAAAATGGTTGCAGTGATTCATCGAATAAATATATACACCAAAATCCCGAGCAGTTGGATAACAGGTGAATACAGACAACCATAGGTTTCATTTTTAAAATATTATATTTTTAAATCACGTTGTAAAATAGGATATAAATTAATAGAATAATCGTCGCTTTTATTTTGTATTTTTTGTAAATCTTTGAAGTCACGTATGTAAATTTTATGATATGATTAAAATTTTCATGTGCTTTATGAATGTAAAGTTAACTTATTTTTAATATAATTTAAATAGAATATGAAGAAGTACTTTTTTAATGACGTGCAAAAGTTTGATATTGTAAATAACTAAATAACTTTAAAAGTACTAAATATATAAATCAGACAATTGTCCTTGGCAAGGATTTATATGGTGGTCAGCATATACTCGTAGCTATTTCACTTGTAGTTGTAGAATCAAACAATAGATGTAAAATCATTTCTAAAATTTGTTGCCACATACAAATGTACAAATCCCATAAGTTTAGTAAGGAACAGGAATAAAAAAGTCACGGAATAACTGTGGATAAAAACAAAAACTTGTATTTTTCGTGGATGTAATCGGATGTCTGGGAGAATGCATACGCTTGCGTAAGGTAAGGTTCCTTAGGGATTTCTCCCGGATTAAGTATCCTCCGCTCCGGCAAGGTTACTTCATTCACATGCTACAAAACTCTCGACTAGTGTAGTTCCACACTTTGGTGCTTCTTCTATCATCCACACCATACTCAGTTTTCCATCTCGTACCGAATTCCGGTTATGGATTGATTCAACAATTCTTTCCGACGCCAAACAATTTGCCACATTGAAAGGTTTTCCACCAACAACTCTGCAAGTTAGATTTCATGTGCATCCGTGCTTAAGCTTATTGCTCACCACCCCAAAAATCTGACAGTACATACACAGTTGCTGAAACACGTGTTGACTGCCGGTGCAATGGTTTTACGTGCTGTGAACCTCAGTGAGTGCCGAGGACTGGAATAATTTTCTTTGACCAACTGGAAGCTTAAGCTCTCATGATTGTTACCAATCATCAGGAGAACTGACTGGCTAATCGGAAAAATATTATATAGGAATAATGTCTCGGAGGAAGCAAGCTAAGCCCAGGGCAGTACTTTTAAAACGTAAGTTTGAATATGTATTTTTTAGTATCACACATCCGACTCATCAAATTTACATGCATTTTCACATTAGACTGAATCGCTATTTAGGTCTTTGCATTATTCAACATTTCAACTAATATTACATCTTCTAATATGTATATGCCTTTGCATTCTGTCAGCATAATTTTAAACAAGTAAAACTATTGCTGCTTTATCAGCGCCACTTAAACATACATTTAAAGAATCTAGCTAGCAAGTCGGCATTGTTAATATGCTTACACGTATCATCCATCATTATTCAGCTATGTTCGGATCCTCTCGTAAGATCTTTTAGGGAACATAGACGAAGGAAAGCCTCGTCCGAAACGCGTAAATAAATTATGCTTCTTACAGCACAATTATTCGATGTTACGTACGGTTTTAACAGTCCTTGTGAGGATGCAGTTCTACTCTGGTCTAATATACGTCCAAGTTATGAAACGACTTGGAGTCTAGAGGGATAAGTATATGTATATTATAGAATGAAAGTTAAAAAGTGGCCGTCGTTCCGTACTCTAAAAGTTGTGTAGTGTAGTCTCCTTATTTTATTATTCTTATTCCGCATGAGGAGGTTTGAGCTGGAGCACTGTTTGATAATTTGTTATGATTAACGTGAGAAGATTGACTAAGTGTAAATAAGATCTCATATCTTGGTAATTGAAACTTGAAAGGCAACGTTGGGGTCATCAAATATTCAACAAAAGACCCGACTCGGAAGTATAAAAGACTAAAGGTAAGTTTACCATCAGGAAGAGACAGAGGAAGGTGGAAGGAAGGATATTGCCGGCGTCTTTACCTCCTACTAGTTGATACAACCGAGACGGAATCTTCATGCGTTTCGGTGTACATATGAGGCACCGGGAACACTGAGAAAACCGAGAAAAGAGAGAGATATAGGAGAGGAGAAGTGAGCTATGTTCTCCTTCTTCATGCATTTATGCTTTCTCAGGAATGAGTTTAGTAATTAGTGACAAGTAAGAAAAGGAAATTCTAAAGTGCTCCGGGTGTCGTGCACTAATTATTCCGGGTCGGTTAATGGTCTTTCTATCACAATTTGCATACGTGAACTCTCCTTGTAGAGTGCAATGTCACCCTTCGTCATCTCCACAAGCTAACTCTGCCACCGAGCTGGGCTGTATGTACATATGTATAAACAGATAACCCTCTCGGAGAGGAACATTCGTTTCATCTTTAGTAAGAACAATGCTTTTGTAACTACGCTCGAATGAATAGCCCAGATGCAATATCTAAGGGGGTAGGACTACTCAAGAAGTTGGATATTACCTCAACCATCTATTCTTAGTAGATTTGTAGCTAGCCGAGCATCAATCGCTCTCGTGTACACAGTAACCAAGTCAAGGTAAGCAGAAGCTTGATGTTTAGTAAATGAAGAAGCAAACAAAGGGATAGGAAGAAAACAAGCGCCCGTAGTATACCAACTACCTCCGGTTTTCACGTGTCTTGACTCTTGTTGCTACAATTGTAGCCACCAGCACCTTGAACTCCGCCAGACTGGAAGAATTTCGAAAGCCACCCGATGTGGTCCTCCTATACAGCAACAGCAACATTCTCAGAATAATTATGGTGCTCAAGGATGAAAGTGACGTTCACAAGAGGAATTGATAATAATTGCCATTAATAAACCATGAATATGAACGAGGACGAGGAGTCTGCTTAAGATCTTCTAGTAGTGAATATTATAATAAGTGGCTTCAAAATACTCACAGTATAGCAACCGAAAATTGTATGCTGGTTTAAAAATCTGGAAATACGGATATTAAAGCATATATTTGCTGTATAGTGGCAATAAATATAGTGTTTTTTTAATAAGTTATGTTTTCCTTCCCCGCGCCGGACAAATATCCCCACTGCCGTATATCGGGCTCGCTTTCGCGCGGCGTTTTAGAACCCACCTTCACTGAGATGTTGTAAGTTGTAAATCCATTAGTGTTATGAATTATTTATTTTGTTAATCGTCTGATTTTGTTTAGTTCTTCAATGATGATTAGAAATCTGTAGTGCTCTTATATTGAAATTACATTACAAACACGAATTAACCTGTAATTTAGAATTTACAATTATTTGTTTGACGGAAGGACGAACATAATAGCAAACTAATGGATAGAAGAAAAACAAACTAAGGCTTTTAGGATCCGGACGTAATGGGGAATCGCATCAACTTTATAGTAATGAAACCAAAGGGTTTGTCTCCGTATATGGCCAGTGCCTGTTGATCTCCTAAACCATGTCTGTTAATAACACTAAAGACAGCGGCAATTTTCTGGGGCTGCCAGAGGGAGCACCTGATGCCTGGTCTTGTATTTGAACAAATTCACCATTGATTTCGGATTGGTGGGTTCTAATGTCAGATGTCGTCGTCTAGGACATGCTGACTCCCTTGATGCAGAATCAATACAAACACCGTAGTTGAAATGCCCCGCGGGTACCCCCATCTAGGACAGCCTTTACCCGGTCGTAGCTACTTATTGATATACTCTTTCAACTTGCCATGGGATTAAATTCAGCGGGTACCTCGACTCGCCAAATATATGATTTGGGGTATAATGAACTTAGGTCCCACCCGAGATTATATATCAATACGTAATTAAAGTTTTCACAACTTATAATACGTTGTAGAAAACTATTACATCCGAAGTTTAGGACAGTACTTGACAAGTGTGATGTGTATATAGTATTTAAAAAGGGTTTATTTAAAACAACGAGTGACTACCCTCGTGACTTTTAAGAATAGACGAATATGTATGCCGAGGAAGAGCTGTATGGTCTTCAGAGGATCTACCCTTCCTGACGACGTTAAATGTTGCCCGAAAAATAAAAACGTCCATATATCCATACATATATCTTTACAGTTATTGGAGTTTGTAAAAAGTGGAGTTTCCAGTAGATACATAAGAGGGAAATCTAACATTAGATGGGAATATATACTGAGGACGGTGCGCAAAGACCCAAGTCGGTCGTCTGTGATAATCTAAAGGTTGGAAAGGTAGGATGGCGTATAAAAACAAGGGAAGCATTATTATTACTCATAGATCCGAATGCATCTTCCCACTGCCATCCATGTGTAATGACATGGTATTATGCATTCATTTATAACGGGGTTTAACGGCGAGAACGAGGACATGGGCGTATAAATCATAATTTCGGCCTTTAGTAAGAAAGAGCCTGGGTCACAGGTAGCGACTCGGAGCTTTTCCTATCCGTAATACACATGTGTACCCGAGACAGCTAAAGAGAATGGTACGGCGGGGCGACAGAGTCTCTTCGGAGTTATATCTCCAACTAAGGCTGGTGCTGTTGGTGTCTCTACAGAGTCAGTCGTTTGTTACTCCACACATCGGAGTTAGCTTGGTCTCTCTGAATATAGAATGATATGGGAAAGGGGAAAGAAGAGAGTGGTAGCTCCGGTGTCTCCATGGATTTCGTCCAGATGACGTACGACCTTAGCAGTATAATAATATGAAAAAAGTGTACAAACACTTTGCCATGGTTCCCATAGTTAAAGCATAGTTTACCCTTCGCCTTCGCTGCCTCTCATAACGGCGGAGGTTCTTCATAGTTTTCACCCAGTGGACAGACCAGCCGAGAGCCAAGACAAGGGTGTATATAGCCATACAAGTAGAAACTGACATGGTAGTGGAGATGTGCGAAGCATTTTTTGTCGGTCAAGTAGCGAAAGTCCAAGGCGGTCTAAGAAATTGCTGGAAGAGGAGCAGAGGAGGAAAAAGGTTTTGATGTTGATCATTGGTTATGTTGGCTGCTGCTCGGCTCATAGTTATACACTGCAAACTGCCCCAACTCTCGATGGTGTACATAGAAGGTGGTGGTGGAAGAGGAGCCGGGAGAAGTGTTTGTCTGCTTTGGCTACAGTCTTTCGCTCTCACAGGCCTTATATAGTCTTCCTGGGCACAACGTCAAAAATTTCTGTCGTAATTTGGACTGGCATCTCAGGGGAACTTATTTGACTGCAACTAATGGTGGGTTGCGATATCAATCCCAATTCCGTTTTCAGTCTCTGGAGGCCTCTTCTACAGCCCTGGGCTGCTGCAATGGCTCCCGTTGTAATGCTCCGCTTTTCTCCTTTATTGTTACAAGCATGCAACTCTCGACCAATGAAATCTTGCTAATAAAACGGCTCCCTTTGGCTAATGTTCTTAATAGATTCCCAATATCGACGGCAACTTCCACTTCAAATTCAAACCTGTTCTACATGTGAGTATGTGTATGTCTTTTGCCTACTTTCACTTCGGTGGAGGCCAACTGAATCCTCCTCCGGTAGACACAAATGCCTACGCCATTTCACTTCATGGTAATACAATAAAACTTGGGCACACAATCTACTCTTACACAGACTTCAGACAACAGAGAGAGACCTTTACTGTAGACATTAAATTACTTGAACATCCATGCAACTTCTTGGCTACAAACAACTATAATATTTATTACCACTTCCTTATACGCTCAATTGCATATCCTTCCCGTGTTCATGGCTCATCTCATACTCTAACATGGTAATGTCCACTCTTTCACTCTAAAACTCTATCTAACTACAACTACCAAGGCCTCGGACTGGACTACCACAGCCATCGTCTCTATTAGATACAAACACCTCGAATATTAAACAACGTCGGATACTGTACTTATTTTTTCATCCATTCTCATTGCAGTCGCAAGTCCCGTCAGATTTAAGGTTTAAGGTCATGTATTTTGACCGTTACAGTTTCTTTAAATAATTTGTTTGGAACAAGCTTCATATGGTGTACGGTAGAATTACGTTTAATAGCAAAACCCTTCATCTAAGAACTTTTACGTTATACTTTGGCAGAATTAAGTTCCCTTTCTTCGGATTAAGCAAGAAATTCCAATAGCATATGTCTACATGACCATACATAAGCATTATCATTACTCCATTTTGTTATTAGTGTTTAGTAGGTATTACACAGCGGCTGTAGCCTCAAAGCAATCATAAACTGATGGGAGATGCATACAGATAACATCCCAACGGTACACGCGCTTGCAGTTCTTACTAACAGCGTCAGTATGTTGGTAGGAAATATACTTGACCACAATGACCCATACTTGAAGCACGCAGCACAATACATATCCCTTAATACTAATCGGTTTCACCTCAACTGCACTGTTCAGCCGTTCTTTCCCCATCCGATTGCTGTATGTCAGTGGGTAATACTGGTTAGCTGCATGTAATCTCCAACCTGTCTATCTACGGCGCTCATAATGTTGTACGTATGGAATAATTTATATAGCGTTGAGTGTACTTGATATCTCAATTTGAGATTGTACAGCTTACAAACGTTGAACCGTATGAAGTATTACAATCGTAATTTGCCAATATGATGTATGCTGCATTATTTTATATAATATCTTAGCTTAGTTTAGCCTTTACGAAGTTAAAGTATTACATAGCAGCATAATATAACAGCATATAAAGATATAAAAAAGTGAAGTTGCACGAAATTCGGAAGGAAGGTCTAGAGAGGAAATGAGCTATTTTGAGAAAAAGAGCCTTTTACAAGCATACTTATGCATATCAAGTAATTTCGAAGCAAAGAACGAGGTTTTTATATGAATACTTATCTAGTTATTTTGAAGGGAAGAGTAGCTTTTACATGCATACTCCTCTAACTCATTTGGTAGAGAAAAACATGCAAATGGTAATGCTGGTGAAAAGAAGAAGGCCAAGTGCAGATTGAGGGAAATCCTTGAGAACTAGAGGAAAAGCTTCTTTGGTATAGATGAGAAAGTCCGAATTCCAATTTAATTTAGTTTTTCAACCCGCAATCTCATATCTGCGTATCAACTGAATGATGAGTAATGGTATTATACCAAGCTCATTCTTATGTTATGACATTTTCCTTCCCTATTTACTTGGCACAATAAATTTTATGTAGCATGTAAGAAAAGGGAATAATAAATATAACGGCAAAAGTAGCAAAGTAACAGTGTTGTGGTACTCACTGTCATGAGTAAAACATTCCAAGTCCCTCCATTGTCCGTACCTATGAAACTGTATAATGTTTGTGCATGCCAAGCCGGTTCCCGACTGTTAGACATAGCTCATATATATACACGGAGCGGCACACACGGCAACGTAAAAAGTAGGGACGCAGAGCAGAACCTAAGAATGACGAGCTCCCCAACCTCCTACGTGCATATGCATTTTAAATATGTGTGGCCAAGTGTGCACCAAGCATATAACTTACATACATGGTAAAATTCTTGGACTGAACGCCGCGGAGGAAGAGGATAGAGAATATATAACTATACTAAAGTAATTCTCCAGTGAATTCTGTTTTCTTTTCAAGGGAAGAAAGGTAGCGTTTTCCCCATAGTTGTTTATCATTAAACTCCCAAGAAACCTGTACATTATTCTTGAGATGTTTTGGGAGACAGTTTAATTAACGAGTGTGATTAGAACCCGAGTGGAGAGAGTACAATCTTTCTTACCCAAGAAGTCTCCTACCATCCTCCCCTGACTATTTACTCTGCGACCAATAAGAAATGCTAAACCTGCAAATTTAACAGGTAAGATGGTAGGATACGACACATGGACACGTTCTCTTCTCTCTTTTCTTCCCACTATTTTCTATATCTACAACTCTTTCTCACTCAGTCCCACTCTCTCCCCCCACACATACACACTTTAAGTCAACATATTATCTTACTTCTCCACTTCACTTTTAAGGCTCTGTGCTCTCTCCAAGAAAAAGAATGGTAGAAAAAGGGAAATTTACAGTCGCACAATGGAATTCATTGTCAGACTTGTAAACAGCGTGAATGAATTCTCATTCTAGCAGAAGCTACTTTGTGTACGAAAAAAAAACAGGAGAAATGCACAATCTCTTTGAATCCTGTCACCGTCATTCATCCTTCTCTCACCCTGGTGTCTCACAAACGTGAGGATCCCGTAACGAACCCAGCCGATCCCTGCACTTTTAAATACCCGCAATTCAAATCATATCCAACTCTGATCTTTCTTAATCAGCGAACACGGAATATCTGTATTAGAATACTATAATTGTTTAGGTAATAAAAGAATTATCCCGAAATTCCTTAAGCTTCTGTACATATTTGAGAACTAATTCACGTTAATGTTTTATTATTATATTTTTATTATATATTATTATACTACATGTGTATATGCTTTTTAGATTTTCATTATTAGTATTTCTAATAAATAGATTATTCATAATAAATTATTATTGCCGTATTATTTTTATTTGATCTTTTACAACATTTACTTAGAGTTTAAAAAATTTTCAACACAACAACTCCTTGGTACACAGCACCTACCTTTTCAATTTGGATGAAAGCGCCGGGAGAGGCAATGAGAAATCATTAGATATTTAGAAGCCAAGAGGATTTACGATTCTGAAAGAAGTACAACCTCTTCAAGTAATTCCTCTGAACCAATAATATTATTTAGGGACTAGACCAACCACCAGGGGGTATGCAATAGTACCATAAAGGTAAATATTTACAGTATGCAAGGAGATTTATCATCCAATCAACGTTCTTTAGTCAATTTTTAATCCAAGTTCCATGAGACTAAATAACTTTCATGTTTCTCTCTCTGTTTTTTTCAAGAAAAACGAAGTTACGGCTGTGTTTTAACCATTATTGGCACTCAGACTATAAGAAACTGTGGCAGGAAAGGATTAGAAAAAGTAAAGGAACATCATTACAAGATTAGATTTGTATCAAAGAACTGGGGAAAATATTATAAAATAGATGATATAATACACAACTGGTTGTAGTATAAAAATGTGATATATCAGTCGAATAAAAATATTGGGTTATCATAATCTAAAAATGCTGGTTGGATCTTAACGTTAAAAAACCATGGCTACAATTTTTCGGGTTGATAGACCTGCACGAAATTACCATCGGTGGATATGGGTTTTGATGAATAAAGTAAGACTCAAATTTCCAGGAGGTAATTAAGAATGATTTCTTACCCCACTCCAAGTTTGTTTGTATAAATTATATCTCACTGAGTACATGAGGATCAGAAACGCGATCTGAAATCAGGATACATGTTCAAATTTGTAGGAAAGTTGATAGTGTATACATGAAAGACGATCAATTAACATTAACATTCGGAAATTTCTTGGTCAAAATCCTCATCTCCCTGGAGACATCAGGCTTGGGGAGTACTGAACACAACCATGTGAAGTCCCTTGGAGGTTAACTTTGAATCCGTCTTATTATGTTCTTGTATATATAAATAAACACACATGAATGGAAGTTTCTTCAGTACTACCGCATTTCTCATAAATAAGTGAGGGTTAAGTAAAAGCATTAAGCCCATGCATTAAAAAGCGTCCGAATTCACCGCATCTATTTGAGGAGCACTTGAATATTTTTTTGTGATGGAGCCAGTTTACGAGCAAGAAAAAGTATACAAAGTATTACACTTGAGAGTCAGATGGGTGAGCCTGTTAAGGTGCTTCTCTATTTCACGATTCCCTCCAATCGATTAAAAGCTTACTTACTCCGCATAGGAAAAAAGGTAAGGAGAGCATCGGAGTGTTTCTTGTGGGAATTGAAACACTACTATATGGTAATAATATTCTTGAAGTATAGGCTCATCGCCTTGGCATAAGATCCTCAACTTCTACTTTTTCCTGTGGTTCCTCCCTTGATTTCGTATCACTGACTCAAATGTAATATGCTTGTATATCTCGTGTGTACAAATACAAACTTACTCCAAACTTCCCTATTCCCATCCACACTTATGTCTACAGCTTGAAACAAAGAGGCTGCTTCATTCTTTGAGCCTCAACTTGGCTGAACAAGCTAAAATTCCATGTAGACGCACTTTTTTGTGAACATTAGTTTTACGCAAACACGGGCATTTGTGCAAACATGCACGACTCCAGTATGAACATGCTCGACAATAGTACTACTATCAAGCATTTCCTATTTCATTATACATATGCAAACAACTACATTAAATAGCCACATACAGACGAACATGCTGTACTTCAACGAACAACCTTACAAGACTATACAACACATTATACAGGCATGTATAACATTACTTACATTGTAATGCTAATATAATACACTGGTAGATACAAACCAAATCCTTAAACATAGCAGACATAGTAGGGCATACTAATAGTAGAGCACCAGAGCAAACAAATACAGTTAGGAAAGAACAGCAACACTGACAAGATAGTACACAACAGGATTTTGAACATTATCATACGTACAAATTACAAGAAGTACTGGGGTATGCAGATGCAATAACAAGCAAGGCTGGAAGGTCCTTATTGCACTAGAAATAAATGAAGAGACCAGTGGAATCTAAATGCGGAATTATGAAGGACAATTTCAAGAGATGCTGTCTCTACACAAGCAATTACACTATACAGAAGTATTATTGTGCTGTAAAAGAATAGTTTATTAGAATTTACGTTCTCTGTCTTAACATACTCTGTTTTCCTAAAATTGAGTACACCAATGTATACAAATATTAGAGCTGTACAGTGTTTGTGATTGCATTTGATATGAACGGTTGATTACTTCGGATTGCACTTTAATTATTTAAAGCTGCAGCAAGCGTGAGTGACAAAGAAAGTACGACTAGGTTTATTAACTGAGAATTTGACAATAAATTTGATCTCAATTACTAAAACTAGCCCAGAAAACAAAACTAGTCAAGAATATGAAGGAAATATGATTGAATGATAAACTCAGGTAACAATTTCAACTGAGTAAATTTAAAATGATTGACTCAGAAGGCGCAAATTGTAATGAACATATGCATACGGGTTGTAACTTAAGAATTACATAAACATTTTGTATGAATCTGAAATTGTATGAAGGCATGTTCACTAGTTGAATATTTCTTGCAGTTGAAATCTTTGTAAACTTTTGTACATACGATCTACAAAGACAAGTCTTGACTGCTGGAAGTGAATTTATAAATTCAAGGAAGGAGAGGTGAATCAAAGTGCGGCGTAAAGTGATAGAGTATTCTCCTGTGGAAAGCGTAAGCTCCAAAGTGAGTGTCTGTCTGTGGATCAAGGAGGTCGGGTCAAAGATGGACAGGGCAATAGAAATAGAGCGACAGGTCAGAGACAAATTGGGCATTGGATGATGTTTCCCGTGACAAATTCCTCTATTGCATTTCCCATTCTCTACTCTCACACGCTCCTCTCTCCCGTGTCACCTTTTCATTTGACTACTTGCAAAGTCCCTTGACGATTCTTCAACTGTGTATGCCGGTGTGTCTACAGCCGAGCTTCTCTCGTCTCCTGTCTCCTCCAGACATGGAAATGCATACATTTGTAGTCCCATTTTGCAAATGAATTTGCAATCTCACTTCCATTCTCTTCTTCCCCTTATCCCCGAATCTTTGGGGTATTCCCGCTGCTCTTTTATAAACAAAAGCGAGGAGGAATAAGAGAACGGTAAAACTGTATGTACATTCATACGTATTATACTTATGTAACACAATATAAATAAACCGTCTGTGACAATAACTACTTTTCTTGCCTAGGCAATGTTATTAGTATGGAGAAAATAGATATGCGTATATGTAACGAGATTTGCATACGTGTACATATTGCATGTATTTGTATAGTTGCACACAATGAATATCAAATGGCTTAGAAGTGCATACATATATAGACAAAAAACCACACAATCTAGTGTCAGTTTGAGAAACATGAGTTTTGTATATAGGGAAGTTACATGTAAAAACTCTCTTGCCCCAAAGGAAAAGTCCCGGTGTGCTTTTTGTAAATAATTTCTTCAAATGCATCATCCCTCCACGCCTATTTCTTCATTAGGCTCATGCTTTTGGAAGATTTCCTTCTGAAGTTACGTCGTATCTGTGAAAGTTTTGCTTGTAAAAGTTGTACACCATATAACAAAATGCAGAAAATATTTTAATATTTCCGATAATTCCTTCATAATGCCTCCAACTGTTTTGTCTATTATCCTCCACCTAAACTTGTTCTTCTTCCAGAACTGGCGTGTATAAATTTGTTATAGCAGAGCATTTGGCAACTTAACTTGCAGTATAATAGTTTATTATGCACTATAATATGTTGTATTTTGAACGCTTGTAAATATGTTTTAATGTAGCTTTAACCAGCGTAAGTACCAATATATCTTGGGCTAATATATTGCGAAGGCAGTGTTACAATGGCTAAACAATATGGCAATATTTTCGTATAGAGTTCCACACCAAACTATAATCTCCTGGAAGTGGAGGTAAGTTAATTTCTCTTTGCCATCCCGGGTATAGCAATAATGTAACTTGTGTGTCTTCTGCTCTCTATACTTGCATAAATTATGCATACACACACGTGTCCAACAAATTTACTTATCTTTGTTTTGGAAAGTACGACTTGTGTGAGCAGATTCATTCAAGCTCTCTTCTTCTCCGAGTTTCAGGGAAGGATAGTACTTGTATACTTGTAGCAGGCAGCAGTAAGTTTGCTGTTGGAGAAGTTTAATGATTTAAAAGTTGCTCTCTCTCTCTCTTTCTCTCATCTCTATAGCCTCGTATACCTTTTAATTTATCTACGACTGTCATATTATAACGGGTGTAATGGGGTTGTAATATATAAAATACGTAGCATCGTCTACTACTATATTGTTGATCATATATTTTATATTTCGTATGTATACTGTAATATAATTTGTGATTGTTGTATCGTATGCACAAATATATATGGTATATACAAAATATTAAATTTAGTGTAAACCTTATGCTCTAGCACAGGCTCCAGTCCCTCTGCATGTATTCACAAATTGTGTCAAAGATTATTTTTAAATCCTTTCTATATCTTTCAGATTGTTCGAGGCATTTGCGAAAGAAAGGAGTTTTCCTAAAGACTCTTGAGATAAGACTGGTTAGAAAGTTTCCTTTGATGAATTACGTTTTAGGCTCCCTGTCTCACTATTTCTGTCTCAGCAGAGTTCCTTCATCCAACATTTCTCCCTTGTTACTTCACTCCCTCCTCCATACTCTCGTAAGTACCACCTAGTTCTACGGAATTACTTCCAACTTCCTGGTACCTTGAATACCTCTCCAGCACAATGCTCCATGCATTTGATATGTTTTAACATGGCAGTAATTTATCATACAGTAGGATATTCGTAGCTCTTTATCATTGCAATTTAACGTGGCCATGGTGTTTGCATTTGTACTTAAAATTGCATGTGTGTTAAATTGTGAAATAAATGTTAAATTGTAGCTTTTTTAATTAGCAATTATTTTAAATTGTAGTAGATACAACAAATTTCCACACAAAGTAACTAGTAGTGTAATAATCTAAATTTAAGTAATTTTATTTATTTAAATTTATATATTTATTATTACCCAGGGATTTAAATTGAAAATGCTGAAATTTTCTGACAAATATATCAAATATCGTCTGACAAAATATATTTTGATAAATGAGAATCATCTGTAACAAAAAGTAATAATCCACCCAAAACATGCCGACGACCAAGCAAAGAATTGTAATATAAAAATGATAATGTTATGAGAACCCTAATACTACTACTAATACTACTACTAATACTACTACTAATACTACTAATACTATACATACCGAATCTCCCATGCGAATCCCGGCATGCGTTCCCATGTAGTAGATCATCTCTTTCGACAGAGTGTTAAAAAGTTAAGATCTATTTTAATAGTTTTAGCCAACATTAAAGTCCTTTGCAATAACCAGGAACTATGTATGTATATACCCCGCATCGGTGCGTCGTTTACGTAATATACAATATTCTGGATAAAAGTAAAACAACAATTTCCATTTCGCTTTAAAGATTGCTGTATAGTAAACCTCACGAAGAACATATGTGTACTTTTGGCTTAAGAAGAGTCGCATGGAAAATATTTGTTGGGACCAAATTGTCTGGTGAATTTCAAGTCTGTAGTCGAATAATGACAAAAAAGTGTACATGGGACTCGCCAGAGTATGAGCCATTTGCATATATATACATAATATTTTGTATCACTTACACAAGTACATGATGTATAATGTTTAGCACAATGTTTTGTGTTATATGATACACTTCTGTGTGTTAATCATGCTATGCGATACAGTTACGAGTGTGCAGCACGTTATGTTATGCGTGTGTAATTTAAGCAAACACAGCAGAGAGATATAGGAATATATACATATAGGAATTGTATATAAATGTTTGTATGTATATAAAATTATACCCATATCGATATAAAATTGTAAATATAAATAATTATAGTCAAATGGATTATATACATAACGTCTGAGCTCGTGTGTTAAAGGTGCGGGCTTCAACGTCTTATAAAACAACAAATTTTTGAGATCAAGTTCAGGGAATAGAAATAGGTACGTAAGGAATTGAGCTGGATGTGTATAAGGGACAGACATTATTTGTATAAGAAATGGAGCTGCATGTGTATGTATATAAGGAATTGAGCTGTGTGTATAAGCGATGGGATAGGGCTTGGATGTAAAGACTGGAAGTATACAAGAAATGGATCTGAGGTGTATAAGGAAAGAGTGTAGCCATAAGGAGGAACATGGGTGGAAGCTCGTGAAAATATAGTGTGACTCGAGTGACAGACACATGCATCTGATTACAAGAGTGATCAAGGCTTCCAGCTTTACACGGGGGAATTGCCTAGGCCCGAATTTATCGTCTTCTTGAATAATGATTAACTCGACAAAATGATGTACTCATCTGGGAAATAACATTTCTCTTTCGTCTGCCTCTTTCTCTATTTATTTTGACTGGATTCAAGTCAGCAGGAGGAAGAGAGAAGAGGAGAAGTGTTTGAGATAGACGGTTTAGCAGTGACGGAATGACGAGAGACCTTACATGCTAACAGGATATATTCTATTGTATGTGTATGTTTCTCCGACCCGCTCCCATGTCGTATGTACTTCACACATTTACTACTAGTATACGTTCCCAACTTATGTAGTTGTAGGATGAGTGGAGTCTTCGCTCTCTCCAAGCAGTCTGTTTGTAATAGGAAGAACGGCTGTTCCCAAACGATTCTTAGCACCTATCCAATTCAACTCCAGCTTAGAGACTCATAAGTATATAAAGTGTGCGAAAATACTGAATACAATACCCGAGTGTAATTTCCAATCTGCTTTTAATGCACGTCTCACCCTATCGAATAAAGGTACCAAAACTGCGTCTTCCTCACACTACTGATAATACTCTCAAGTTATTGGCTTCTTTCTCTGCATGTATAAAAACGACCGAGGCCTTTATCCTCCCCGGCTTTTATACAATTTTGCTTTGAATATATAGTTACTCTTTCCTCGACCTCCTCTAACAACTACTCTCGTAAGTCACATGTGTGTATCTTACTACCTGCTCCCTTTTAAATACTGACAACATTCTTTTCTCTTTAAAAGCAACAAGCCCGCTGGAGCTTCCCTGCTTTCTCTCTCCCACCGACTATAGAAGCAATTGTATTTACAATTCTTTTCAAAATATTAGGCGCCTTTCTAACTCTCTCCTGAACTTCCATTCCACTTTATTCATTTTTATCGTGATGTTTGTACAACAGTTTTCAATTTATTCCGTTGCTCATTCTAAAGTCTGCTGGGTTTGCCTTGTCAAGAATCTTCTATATGAAACATATTGACAGCTTGTATTGCAAGGTGAAATCATAAGTGAGAAACAATCAACAAGCACCTATTGTCCTTGTGAGATTTATCTATTTAGCATACAATGCTTGGATGATGGCCTTCAAGTTCCATTTTGCACAGTAATTCCAAGCCATTTGTGTGCTTGGCGTTGAGTTTTGCAAACGTTTTTGGCGATGAGTAAAGAAGGCTTTTTTAATTTGTGTTTAATATTTTTACCTGTACGTTGATGAACAGTTTTTGCTATTGAAAGTTACGAATTGAATTTTGTATGAAAATATGCTGAAGTCCAAAATGCATTCTTAAAGCCGCTAATAGGATTTAAATAACTATGAATACTTTCATTGTAATTAATTATAATGCTCGTTTGCGAAGTAGAAACCCATTCTGTGGCACACAACGCGTATAAAGCTTCCGAACCATTTATGCTGTAATTATAATTCCTTGAATAACCCTGATGGTACAAGAATTCTTTAATGAGGGGTTGGATCACAGACATTCGATAAAGAGAAGCACTACTATGTATGAAGAGTGCCGAGCTGAAACTCATTAATGATTATCCAAAAGTTCTTTCTCCCTCGACATCAAATAATGTGCACCTTCTCAAAAAACATTGAAGGAGACTCGGAACTTTGTTTGGAACTATTGAACACTTATCACAGTGCTGCATGCATACGATCCTCTTAGTGAGGAAATTATGTTCAACCTTGGCTATTTCATCAGGATAGATATATTGCACAAAATGTTTTAGGTAAATAGCATAGCTACAATAGCTTCATGCATAAAAAGTACTAGGATTTGGTTATGTACAGGAGCTATGCAACAACACTAAAGATATAGGCTCGAGTGTGCACAAGGTACTAGCCCAAATCTCAATAAGCTAAAAACATAATAAGGAGAATATACCTCCCAGGAAAAAATTAAACAAGTAAGCAGTCATGTGTTATTGAATGAACTCCCTTTGAAACTACCGCTATTATGAGCGTATGGGAGGTATTCAACTACTAATTATGATTTTTTATTTCCCTCCGCACAGGCACGCTTATTACCAAAAAGAGATTGTTATTTCACGAAATGTCTTTTCGATTACAGTTTTACTTAGTTATATTATGGATGCAGAGATGAAGTGGAAATTCAATTCCCATTTTACACAAAACAATCTATGTGCACATATATGTAAGGGAATATACTGCTGACATGTAGCAATAAAGAGACAGCAGAAGGTTAATAAAATTACTGGCATATGATGAAGAGCATGGGGTGATGACGACTCCGTACAACTCACGAGTCATTGTAGATCATTGTAGACTTGAGCTGTTTGGATCCGTAGAAAATTTCATTAATAAATGGTTCATTTCACTGTGCTCTTCATTCTTTGGTTCCGCGAGGGCCCAGTCATCCTTCTAGCAATGCTGTTTCATTTCTTCAAGCGGTTCTGGTTCAGTTTTTCTAGCCATTCGGTCCTGCCAGTA
The DNA here is from genome assembly GCA_034696945.1 of Lipothrix lubbocki. NCBI lineage: Eukaryota > Metazoa > Arthropoda > Collembola > Symphypleona > Sminthuridae > Lipothrix > Lipothrix lubbocki. The sequence continues at coordinate 147,480 of JAQGAK010000108.1, forward strand.
GTTCAGTCCTTCAGGTATTCTGATAAAGTTCTTCAGTAGTCTCTTTTCTACAAACTTCAGCGACAGCATTTGTGGGTGTTCTTTTTTGTTAAATTCAAGACTTTTTACGCTCCTTTCACTGTGTTACTGGATATATAGAAATGTCTGCCATATATGTTGGTGACTATGCAAGATTGTCAATATACGGTGGTAAAAGAGTAATCCACTAACGGACCTCATCCTGGGGGTAAACTGGTGTCACCGAGCCCTCTGATCGGAGTCTACAAAGGCTGGATTTTGATGTGGTGGTGCGGTTTACAGCCTTCCAGTCCCAACGTGCAGGACAGCATTCAATAATAATAGAGCTGTTCGGGGGGCCGTATTTAAACAAGTTGCAAGCCTTAAATAGGAGATTACGTTCGTTCCTGAAGAATCCTGGAGCAGAAATTAAATATTGGAGTTTTGTCTCTCCCAGTGTACAGAGTAATCCCATCGTATACTGTCCCAGCTATAATTATTGATGATTTTGCTGTGTTATGTATTATGTATACATAGTTTATCTGTATTTGACTACTAAGCTTTGTTGCATACAACATTCACGTTGTTTATAGTTGACTCTACATTGTATACTTATGTGCATTGTAAACTATAAAAAGTATAGTTTCATCCTTTAACATGCATTGTTGGCGGTGCAATATAACGTTGGAGCGAAATGCGAGAAAAATCGGGTGAGAAAGGTTGTTGACGAGAAGGCAAAAGAGACATGTTTATATGTGATTACTTGGCCCTTAAGCACACAAAGGCTCGTATAGGGGTAGTCTGCAATACTCCTATACGACGATGATTTCATATGTAAAGCTGGGTGCAGCTCTTGTATGAGTTGAATTTGGTATAATTTCACACTGCTGTACAACATACGACCTATATTTTACATAAGCAAGATTTCCTCGTAATAAGCATATAAGTATGTGAATGTGTAGTATATAAACAGAATAATAAAAGTGTATAGCCCAGCGTTGTTGCACACGAGGGCTGCAAGTTTTTGGCCGGATGGAAAATCAGCAGGGAGTCGCTTGGGCCCCTGGTGAGGGCTTGGATTCCCCGCAGTGCCCACCTATGGCCCTTCCAGTCCCCTGCTGTTGAGAACTCAATTCAGATGGGAAATATCTAACGGCTAGAGTGTTACGGTGTTACCACAAACGCTCTATTTCGATTCCTCTCTCTCTATCTTATCTCGTATTATTCCGCATACTCTATGTCCTATCCACCCATGTAGCTGTTCCAAAATACATTTTTCCTCAAAAGGAATCTACTCCTTTATTTTAGCCATATAATGTAAGTTCCTTATGGAAAAAATCCCGACATTGGTCCCTGGCTTTATGAAATTTCACTTTACTGGACGTACATTTATGCACGCGTGTGATGGCTGTATATTTTGCAAAGTACATATGCAAAGGCTATATAATGTATATGTATGTATAAGAATAAGTCTTTGCACTAGGAAGTACGTTCTCAGACAATTTTATATTAGAATTGACGTTTATATATTTAGAATCTTCTCTTGAAAATGTATGTTTTAGGACTCTATCTCCAATAAGCATGCCTTCGGATAGATATATACATACATTAGATGCACACTGGGAGCAGTGTCACTGGTGATGGTGGGATATGCAACTTCCAAAATGACGACTCTTGAGTTTCAAAAAATTATTATTATTATTATTTCTATTATTATTACTATCACGGAGGGGGGAACCGCCACCATGCACACGCTTTTATACCATAAATTGAACTTTGTATATAACATACTCGTTCTATACAAACCGTACATTGTTCATTGCATATAAACATACATTGTATAGTACTTAGTGCACTATAAATTGTATTTTGTAGATGGCATGTAGTTCATGTTCTGTACATTGTCCATGGAAGACTTATACTGTGGGGCTTATCTAGCTATCCTGTTATGGAATAAAGAAAAAGAAATCAAAAGGATGAAGAATAAGCTAAAACAGTTGGGAAGACCCATTTCTACTGTCATCAATCGCTCTTGTTTATAGGTGTTTTCCGATCCAAGCCCCTGTTTCACATTACGCTACACACAAAGCCTTTCATATCTTCATTTTCATTATTATAAGCAACTCCAGTATTTTTTGCTGTACTGGAAGACCGTATCAAAATTATGGGAGTGAAGCTTCTCTGAACATTTTCCTATGGTTTCACAAAACAGGACATAACTTTTCGAATCAAAAGAATATCTATCGTATTAATGCCCATAAAATGTAACACAGTGTGTAGCGTAATATGGCTTTGTATGTATACATGGTTGTTCTTTTAGAGCTAACCAGGAGACTGGCATATAATTAATAGCACTATTAAAAGTGCAGTTGTGCCATGTGAAAGTTCTAAAAATGAAGGTTCGTAGGAAAAATTGAGTGCGTGATTGGCTTTTTAATAACTTAATTTCTTCCTTACCTATTCTTATACTCTTCATAATCTTTTCGTACTGCTTTAATTCTGTACACTCGTCTCATTCTATACTCTCCTAATTCTATGTATATACGCCCATATGATTTATTGCACATTGAGGAGTTATCGCTTCACCTTTGTTTCTACACAGGTCTAGCCACTTGCAGAATTTAAAATCGGCTAGGAATTGACTCAGAATCAATTTTTTCGCATTCCGATGCCAAAGTCCCAGGGTAATTGATGGCGCATCCTCTTATAGCTACCTTCTGGGATTTGCATGCTCAACACGTATACTTGCTTTCCACGTACCACGTTCTCAGGACCGTACTATAAATTAACTCTTCAAAATTATTAATTGACTGTAGGTTTTGCCTATGCAAATTTCTGAACTCCTGACTTGTCATGAATTTCATAATGGACTGTGGGCTGTGGCGACGATTCTGATTTCAACAACTTATTTCAATGAATGAGTTTCAAACTATGACTCTCTACACTACATTTAATTAGCTAAGGAGCGCAATTATTATTGATTGTTTCTAATATGAATTATTAATTGATGCAATAGCAACTATTTTTATGTTAACCTTTCTTCATGTTTTCGTTTTGCAAATTTAAATATAGGAGTTCAGTATTTGCGTCATACACATGAGTCATATATGTACAAGCATGCATGAATAAGCATACCTGTAAATCTGTATGTTTTAAGTAGTGGGGTACGTGTTTGAAGTGTGTGAGCATAAGATTTTCATTTATGTTGACCAAGAAGCTATGTGAGAGATGGTAATTTTGTAAGGCGAAGCTTGTTATGTTTACGTGTTTATTTATGGTACCACGTTGTATCTATACAGGAAAGAAATTCTATGGACAGAATGCATTTAGTGAGTATCTTTACGGACAAAAAGCTTTATTGAAGAGTAGAAAAGAGGAGCAGTCGACTACGTCTCGGTAGTCACTTGGGCACGCTTGTGCCACAAGGATATTGTAGATGTTGTGCGAGGCGAAGAGTATTTTATGTATTCTAATGGTCAATGAGAAAGGGAAGCGAATTGACTGCTGACATCCAAGTGGGTAAACAGAGTGCCCATATCTCCCCGCATAGAGTTCTATACACACGAGGGAAGGGACAAAGTGATAAATATACTCAGGGAAAGTATACAATTTGTCGACTTGGAGCTTAATACATGTGGTATACGGCCAATTGAACCATAAAACCCTACCACCATTCAGCCTGACACCCTCCCTTCTTTTTTCTCTTTTCAAACGCCCATTCCTGTCACTTCTCATGTTATATAATTCTGTGCACAATTTAAGCACTAAAATCTATTGCTCCCAAGTATTGTTTTACAACATTTACATTTTTATTGCCATTCAAAAACTTTTTTCCTTCCCGTCTCCATCTTCAACGTAATTATCTCCATTGTAAACTGCTCGAATAAAACAAGTAAAAACATTCCTACCAACCCTTTGCTCAGAAGACTTCTTGCTTCCTAGAATCTGTTTCCTATAGAATCTGGCCTCTTCTAATCTTTTACTCAAGGATCTGCCAGATCCTGGGTTACATACATAGTCGTTCCAGAATCCATATGAAACCATTTGCAAACAGATATATATGAAACCATTTGACAAACAGAATTTGACATTCGAAACCCGAAGATTATTACACAAAACATCAACTGTAAGAATCGCAAAGATGAACTTCAAGCGTTGTATGTATGTACACAACTATAACTAAACACCAGGAATGAGAAACACCAAAGGGATTCAAGCATTACTTAAGTAATGTCAACTTGTTCTGGTGGTGGAAATTGCCGGCTCATAAAGCAGAAATAAAAAGATGACTTGGAGGAGGAATCGATGGGTTTCTCCGCAAGCCTCCACCGTAAACTGCTGTGACAGGTTTTTAGAAAGGCAGAGTGAGCAGCTCCAGCGGGAGTCTATACAAGTGATAATAAAGTGTTTGTCTGAATTTTGTCAAAGATTAGCAAATTCTTTGTAATTGTGGCCATAAATGCACGACAAGCTCCCAGTTTACCTTCTAAAGTATGTATGCCACCTTTGTTGTGATTACTTTTACGCTCCTTTACGTTTGCTTACTGTATAAATACATAAGTTACGTATATGCGTACTTTGCTGCAACTTAATTTTCCAATGCCCGACTCTGTTGGCTATGGTTAAAGCCCTGCATTTGCATGTACAGAAGGAACAAGAGAGCGAGACGATGGGAAGGATTTCCCAAGATGTGAAATTTCGAAAGGGTTGGGAAGAATCCAGGGTGGATTGATTAAAATCAAAGTGATTTAAATCATTGATTTAAATCATGATTTAAATCAAGTGATTTTTTTATATTAATCACTGATTTAAATCAAACTTTTTAAATTCGAGTTTCCCGGTCTTAAAAACCAATTTTGCAGGCAAATTTACATTCAATGTTACAAATTTACGTTTATTTGCATTCCATGAGATGTGGCATGGTCGCAGCAGCTGTCATTTCGGCATTGTATTTTCAGCAATCGGCTTTATCAAATGTCAGGGAGAAAACGGGATTCAGTGTGGTGT